>JAREIS010000475.1:212500-226846 GCA_030060385.1 Muscicapa striata striata | reverse complement strand
GTGTCCCATGCCCATGTCCCTGTCCCAGAGGTGTCCCCATTCCGGTGTCCCCGTCCCAGGGGTGTCCCCATGCCGGTGTCCCCATGCCGTGTCCGTCCCGGGGTGTCCGCTGTCCCCATGCCGGTGTCCCCATCCCGTGTCCCTGCTGGTGTCCCCCTCCCGTGAGGTCCCACCGGTGTCCCCATCCGGTGTCCCGCCGTGCCCGGGTCTGGGTCCCGCGCTACAGTGCGACTGCAGATCAAGAGGTCCCCGGTTCAAATCCGGGTGCCCCCTTCTTTTCCTCGCTTTTTTTTGGGGGTGTCCCCACTGTTTTTCTCACCCCTTCTCTTTGCCCCCCAACACCCCAGCAGCGAGGGGGGGCCGCGTCCCGCCCCCCAAGGCTCCCCCGGCCTCGGGGAACCGCCCTGGGGCCGCATCCGCAGGATGGACCCAGCTCTCGGGGATCCCCCAAAATTTTCCTTTTCCCCTTTTCTTCCTCAGCCCGGAGCAGCCGCGGGGCCGCAGGACCCCCCAAATTGTCCCCGCGCCCCCCGGCTTTGCCCGTGGGATGCGGGGCAGGGATGGGGAGGGGTCCAGGCCCTGGGCACGGGGCACAATTCTGGGGGTCTGAACCCTCCTCCCGCCCCTCACCCGGGGCTGAGGGGCTGGGGTGCAGCCCGAGCCCCCCCAAAACGCTGCCCAAATGATGGGATGGCCAGAAGTCGGTTTGGCTGAATGTGGGAGCTCTGCGGTGCCAGCGGGACCCCCCGCTCTGCGCCCCCCACTGTGTGCCCCTGCCCCATTGCCCCCCAAAATCCTCTGTTCTGTATCCAAAGGGAAAAGCTGTGCGGTTGGGAAGGGCACAAACCGCGGGTCTGTGCAGGGGACCCCCCAAACGAGGGGGCTGCAGCGCTCCTGTGGCTTGGGGGTGCCGGTGGGCTCAGCCCAGAGGGGGACCCCAAACCCGAGGGGACCCCAAACCTCGCTGGTGTCTCAAGGCCGCCCCCCAAAAGCGCGGGGAGGGAGGGGTGAGCACCCGGGGATGGGGGTGCTCGGGGACACTTTGGGGGTCCCGCTGCCAGCTCCATCCCTCCCCAGTCCCTCCCAGTCCCTCCCAGTCCCTCCCAGTCCCATCCCCACCCCCCGCCCCGCCCCTGGCCCCTCCCGGCTCCGGCTCCGGCTCCGGCTCCGCTCGGTGCGCGGCTCCCGGGGGTCCCGGCCCATGGAGGGGCGCTGAGCCCCCCACGACCCCCACCATGATTTGGGGGGGTCTCCTCCTGCTCTGCCTGCTCCGCGGGGCGCTGGGCGCAGGTAGGGGGGGCTGGGACTGGGGGTGCAGGGGGGGTCCGGGGTGCCGGGGGGTCCCGGCTCTGCCCTTGGGGGTCTCTCCGGGGGTCCCGGGGATTTGTGTGCCCCCCTCCCCACCCCGTGCTGTGTTTTGGGGGTGTCTCCGCGCCCCCCGAGCCTGCAGGTGCGTGCCCCACCCCCCGCCTGCCCGTGGGGGTCCCGCCCCTCTCTCCGTGCCAAGGGGGGGTGCCGGGACCCCCCCCCATCTGTGCTGGGGCAGGGGGGAGGGGGCTGCGCCCACGCAGGATCCCCCCACGCGTGGCGCCCCAGGGCACGGCTGGGGGTGCAGGACCCGCTGAGATTTTGGGGAGCCCTTTGAGGGGGTCTCTACTCTCTGGGACACCCCACACGTGCCCCCCCTGTGCCCCCCAGGATGGCGAGTGTGACCCCCCAGCACAGAGCCCCTCTCTGTCCCTGCCTCAGTTTCCCCTCCCGGAGACCTGGGGACAGAACCCAGCTCATTAGGAGCTCATTAGGCAGCAATTAGCAATTAACTCCGCGGCGGTGGCCGGTCCCGAGGGCGGGGGGAGCAGCCCGCGGCCCCCCCGGGCTGTGCGGTGTCCCCGCTTGGGGACAGTCCCGCCGTGTCCCCCCCGGGTGCCGGATCCGCCTCATCCCGGCCCGGACGGGCCCGGACGGGATTTTCCTCCTGGCCCGGTCCCGGTCCCGGCCCCGCCCCGGGGGGTGAGTCTGGGGGGGCAGGGACGGGATTTGGGGTCCTGGAACCTGCCCTGACTCGGCTTGGGGACATGGAGGGGACATGGTTTGGGGACATGGGGGACATGGCTTGGGAACATGGGGGTCAACCGGATTTGGGGACATGGAGGGACATGGCTTTGGGGACATGGAGGGGACCTGGTTTGGGGGCATGGAGAGGACGTGGCTTTGGGGACATGGCTTGGGAACATGGGGGGGACATGGTTTTGGGGACATGAAGGGGACCTAGTTTTGGGGACATGGAGAGGACGTGGCTTTGGGGACATGGAGGGGACCCGGGTTTGGGGACATGAAGGGGACCTAGTTTTGGGGACATGGAGAGGACGTGGCTTTGGGGACATGGAGGGGACCCGGATTTGGGGACATGAGGGGGACCCAGGTTGGGGACATGAAGGGGAACTGGCTTGGGGCCATGGGGGGGACCGATGCTTGGGGACATGGGGGGGACACGGAGGGGACCTGGTTTTGGTGACATAGAGGGGACCTGGTTTTGGGGACACGGAGGCAACCTGACATGTGAACATGGAGAGGACCTGACCCGGGGACATGGAGGGGACTTGGTTTTGGGGACATGGAGGGGACCGATGTTTGGGGACACGGAGGACACGGCCACACCGGTGCGGCTCTCCCCTGGCCGGGGTGGCACTGGCGCTGTCACTTGTGGGTGTCACTCCCAGCTGTCACCCCCCGGGCCGGGGTCACTGAGGGGCTGAGACCCCTCAAAGCCACAGAACCAGAAGCGGTTTTTAGGGGACAGAACTGCCCCCAGCGCCACTGTCCCCTCCCTGTGTCCCCCCAGGCCGCCCCCCCGGCAGCGGGGACACCTCCCAGGGGACCCGCATCAGCCAGGAGCTGGGGGGTGACACCCTGGCCATCGCCACCCTGCCGCCCAACGGGACCCGCATCGTGGTGAGTGGGGACCCCGCGCCCCCAACCCCGCCCGGACCCCCAGAACTCTCCCGGCCCGGCTCCGGTTCCGGTTCCGCCGTGGGGCCGGACCCACATCCCAGGGGACGCTGCCAGCCCCGATCCCCGCTCACACCGCGCTCTGCGGGGACACAGCCGCTGTCCCCGGGGTCGCTGCCGAGGTGACACTCTGCTCACGTGTCGCCACCGCCTCGTGGGACACCTCCCTCGGCTCTCCCAGCCCGCCTGTGCCTAATTAGGCGCCCTCAATTAGCTCCCGGTTATTTGTGGCGGGTCCCTTGGCAGCCGGGGGGGGGGGGTTCCCTGCGCTCTGGGGGTGGGGGATGGGTGGGTTTTGGTTTTTTTTCCCGGTGTTTTTGGTGGGGGTTTCCTTGTCCCGATATTTTTGGCGTGGGCTGACTTGTCCCGGTTTGTTTTTTTGGTTTTTGTCCTGGTGTTTTTGCTGTGGGGTTCCTTCTCCCAGTATTTTTCGTGTGGGGTTCCTTCTCCCAATATTTTTGGTGTGGGGTTCCTTGTCCCGATATTTTTGGTGGGGGGTTCGTTATCCCGATATTTTTGGTGGGAGGTAACTTGTCCCGTTTTATTTTTTGTTTTTGTCCTGGTGTTTTTGCTGTGGGGTTCCTTCTCCCAATATTTTTGGTGTGGGGTTCCTTGTCCCGATGTTTTTAGTGGGGGGTTCCTTGTCCCGATATTTTTGGTGGGGGGTGACTGGTCCTGGTGTTTTTGGTTTTTGTCCCGATATTTTTGGTGTGGGCTGACTTATCCCGATTTTTTTTTTGTTGTTTTTGTCCTGATGTTTTTGGTGTGGGGTGACTCATCCCGATATTTTTGGTATCCGGTTCCTTGTCCCGCTGTTTTTGGTTTTTGTCACAGTGTTTTTGGTGTGGGGTGACTGGTCCTGGTGTTTTTGGTTTTTGTCACAGTGTTTTTGGCAGAGCATGACTTATCCCGATATTTTTGGTGGGGGGTAACTTGTCCCCTTTTTTTTTGGTTTTTGTCCTGGTGTTTTTGCTGTGGGGTTCCTTCTCCCAATATTTTGGTGTGGGGCTCCTTGTCGAGATATTTTTGGTGGGGGGTTCATTGTTCTCATATTTTTGGTGTGGGGTGACTTGTCCCGGTGTTTTTGGCATGGGGTGACTGGTCCTGGTATTTTTTGGTTTTTGTCCTGGTGTTTTTTTTGGGGGGGGGAGGTTCCTTCTCCCGATATTTTTGGTATTGTCCCGATATTTTTGGTATTGTGTTCTTTGTCCCGATATTTTTGGTGGCCCCTGTGTCCCAACACTTTGGGGATGACTTGGCTGCTTCCCCTCTGCTCCAGCTCCTCCCTCGGGGTGGAGAGGAGCCACAAACCAGCAAATTCCCAACGTGGAAATGTTTAAAAATGTCCCAGACCAGCCCAAAACTGAGAGGAGCCACAAACCAGCAAATTCCCAATGTGGAAATGTTAAAATGTCCCAAACCACCCCAAAACTGAGAGGAGCCACAAACCAGCAAAGTTCCAATATGGAAATGTTTAAAAATGTCCCAAACCACCCCAAAACTGAGAGGAGCCACAAACCAGCAAAGTTCCAATATGGAAATGTTTAAAAATGCCCCAAACCACCCCAAAACCACCAGTGACCATTAGGGGATGCAGGGAGGGTGTGGTGGTGCTGGCTGGAGGGAAAAGCAGCAATTTTTTGGGATTTTGGGATTTGTGCCAAGCTCACAAGTGCATCTCACCCTGTCCCGCCTCGGGGGGTGCCAGTGGAGGGTTTTTTTCCCTCTCCTCCCAAAATATCCCAAATTTGGGGTGTGGAGAGGCAGCTCCCACCCCAGAGGGTGAAGCTCTGCTCCCTCGTTTGGGGACATTTGGGGACATTTGGGGACATTTGGTGTTCCCCAAATCTCAGCCCCGCCCGCCCCGAGCTGCTCTCTCCAAGGTTCAGCATTTCAATCATTTCCTCTGGCCTTGTTTGCTTGGCCTGGAGTGGGCACTTGGTGGATTTTCCCTGGATTTTATCCTGGATTTTCCCAGATTTTATCTTGGATTTTATCCTGGATTTTTCCTGGATATTTCCTGTATTTTTTCTGGATTTTATCCTGGATTTTTCCTGGATCTGTCCTGGATCTATCCTGGATCTATCCTGCATTTTTCCTAAATCTATCCTGGATTTTATCCTGGATTTTCCTGGATTTTTCCCTGGATTTTTCCCTGGATTTTCCCCTGGATTTTCCCTGGATCTTATCCTGGATCTTATCCTGGATTTTATCCTGGATTTTATCCTGGATCTATCCTGGATTTTTCCTGGAATTTTTCCTGGATCTTTCCTGGGTTTATCCCTGATTTTTTCCTGATTTTTTCCTGGATTTTTTCCTGGATTTTTTCCCTGGATTATTCTTGGATTTTATCCTGAATTTTTCCTGGATCTATCCTGGATTTTTCCTGGCTCTATCCTGGATTTTTCCTGGATCTATCCTGGATTTTTCCCTGGATTTTATCCTGGATCTTTCCTGGATCTGTCCTGGATTTTATCCTGGATTTTATCCTGAATCCATCCTGGAATTTTTCCTGGAATTTTCCCTGGATTTTTCCTGGATCTTTCCTGGATCTATCCTGGATTTTTTCCTGGATTTTTTCCTGGATCTATCCTGGATCTATCCCAGATCTTTCCTGGATTTTTCCTGACTCTATCCTGGAAATTTCCTGGATCTTTCCCAGATCTATTCTGAATTTTTCCTGGATTTTTCCCGGCTCTATCCTGGAAATTTCTTTCCGGATCTTTCTGAGATCTTTTCTGAATTTTTCCTGGATTTTTCCCGGCTCTATCCTGGAAATTTCCCGGATCTTTCCCAGATCTATTCTGAATTTTTCCTGGATTTTTCCTGGCTCTATCCTGGAAATTTCCCGGATCTTTCCCAGATCTATTCTGAATTTTTCCTGGATTTTTCCTGACTCTATCCTGGAAATTTCCCGGATCTTTCCCAGATCTATTCTGAATTTTTCCTGGATTTTTCCCGGCTCTATCCTGGAAATTTCCCGGATCTTTCCCAGATCTATTCTGAATTTTTCCTGGATTTTTCCCGGATTTTTCCCGGCTCTATCCTGGAAATTTCCTGGATCTTTCCCAGATCTATTCTGAATTTTTCCTGGATTTTTCCCGGATTTTTCCCGGCTCTATCCTGGAAATTTCCCGGATCTTTCCCAGATCTATTCTGAATTTTTCCCGGATTTTTCCCGGCTCTATCCCGGATTTTCCCTGGATTTTGTCCCCCCTCTGTGCTGCAGGAGGACAATCACAGCTACTACGTGTCGCGGTTCTACGGCCCCGGGGACGCGCGGCTCGGGGGGCTCTGGGTGGAGCTGGCGGCGGCCGAGAGGAGCCGCGTGCGGATCCACGGGATCCTGTCCAACACGCACCGGCAGGCCTCGGTGAGCCTGGGGGACAGGAAGGGTTTGGGGGATCCACAGGATCCTGTCCAACACGCACCGGCAGGCCTCGGTGAGCCTGGGGGGGCAGGATGGGGACAGCCCTGGGGGATCCACAGGATCCTGTCCAACACGCACCGGCAGGCCTCGGTGAGCCTGGGGGGGACAGGAAGGGTTTGGGGGATCCACGGGATCCTGTCCAACACACACCGGCAGGCCTCGGTGAGCCTGGGGGACAGGAAGGGTCTGGGGGATCCATGGGATCCTGTCCAACACACACCGGCAGGCCTCGGTGAGCCTGGGGGGGCAGGATGGGTCTGGGGGATCCACGGGATCCTGTCCAACACGCACCAGCAGGCCTCGGTGAGCCTGGGGGGTCCTGGGTGAAGGGTCTGGGGGGTTTGGGGACAGCCTGTCCAACACGCACCAGCAGGCCTCGGTGAGCCTGGGGGACAGGAAGGGTCTGGGGGATCCACGGGATCCTGTCCAACACGCACCGGCAGGCCTCGGTGAGCCTGGGGCACACCTGGGGGACAGGGCTCGGGGAGGGTCTGGGGGATCCACAGGATCCTGTCCAACACGCACCAGCAGGCCTCGGTGAGCCTGGGGGACAGGAAGGGTCTGGGGGATCCACGGGATCCTGTCCAACACACACCAGCAGGCCTCGGTGAGCCTGGGGGGACAGGAATGGTTTGGGGGATCCACGGGATCCTGTCCAGCACGCACCGGCAGGCCTCGGTGAGCCTGGGGCACACCTGGGTGACCCAGGGCTCGGGGAGGGTTTGGGGACAGCCCTGGGGGATCCACGGGATCCTGTCCAACACACACCAGCAGGCCTCGGTGAGCCTGGGGGACAGGAATGGTTTGGGGATCCACGGGATCCTGTCCAACACGCACCGCAGGCCTCGGTGAGCCTGGGACACACCTGGGGGACAGGGCTCAGGGAGGGTTTGGGGACAGCCCTGGAGGATCCATGGGATCCTGTCCAACACACACCAGCAGGCCTCGGTGAGCCTGGGGGGCAGGAAGGGTCTGGGGGATCCATGGGATCCTGTCCAACACACACCGGCAGGCCTCGGTGAGCCTGGGGGACAGGAAGGGTCTGGGATCCACGGGATCCTGTCCAACATGCACCCGCAGGCCTCGGGGTGAGCCTGGGGGACAGGAATGGTCTGGGGATCCACGGGATCCTGTCCAACACACACCGGCAGGCCTCGGTGAGCCTGGGATCAGAATCCTGGATCCCATCCTTCCCATCCATCCCAGCTCTACCTGCATCCCATGGATCCATCTCATGTTTCAGCCCATCTCCCCATGAATCGGGTCCCTTTCTCATTTCCCATTATTTCATCTTTCCATTTCCCATTATCCCATTTCCCATTATTCCCATTTTCCCATTTTCCCATTATCCCATTTCCATTTCCCATCTTCTCATTCCCATCCATTCCTCATCCCATCCATTCATCCCATCTCATCCCATTTCCATTTCCTTTTCCATTTTCTCATTTTCCATTTCCCTATTTTCCCCTTTTTATATCCATCCAATCCATTTTCCCATTTTCCTTTCCATTTTCTCATTTTTCTAATTTTCCCATTTTCCCATTTTTCCTTATTTTCCTTTCATATCATCCTATCTTCATCATCCATCCCATCATCCATCCTCTCCCATCATCATCCATCCATCTCCATCCTCATCCCATCATCCCATTCATCCATCCTATCATCCCAGGGATCGCGGGATCACGGGATCATGGGATCGTGGGATAGCGGGATCATGGGATAGCGGGATAGCGGGATCATGGGATAGCGGGATCACGGGATCATGGGATCATGGGATCATGGGGTGGGATGATGGGATGGGATCCATGGGATGGGATAACGGGATCACGGGATCACAGGATCACGGGATCACGGGATCGTGGGATCATGGGATCATGGGATCACGGGATCACGGGATCATGGGATCATGGGGTGGGATGATGGGATGGGATAATGGGATGGGATAACGGGATCATGGGGTGGGATGATGGGATCCGTGGGGTGGGATGACGGGATGGATGATGGGATGATGGGATGGGATAATGGAATAATGGGATTCATGGGGTGGGATGATGGGATGAGATAATGGGATGGGATCCATGGAATGGGATCCATGGGATGGGATCCATGGGATGGGATCCATGGGATAATGGGATGGGATAATGGGATGATGGGATCCATGGGATGGGATCCATGGGATGGGATCCATGGGATGGGATGATGGGATGGGATCCATGGGATGGGATCCATGGGATAATGGGATGGGATGATGGGATGATGGGATCCATGGGATGGGATCCATGGGATGGAGTGGGATGGATGGGATGGGATAATGGGATAATGGGATGGGATAATGGGGTGGGATGATGGGATGGGATCCATGGGATAATGGGATGGGATAATGGGATAATGGAATCCATGGGATGGGATGAATGGGATGGGATCCATGGGATGGGATGATGGGATGGGATCCATGGGATGTAGTGGGATGGATGGGATGGGATAATGGGATAATGGGATGGGATGAGATGGGATAATGAGATGGGATGGGATGGGATCTATGGGATGGGATAATGGGATGGGATGGGATAATGGGATGGGATAATGGAATGGGATAATGGAATGGGATAATGGGATAATGGGATGGGATCCATAGGATGGGGTGGGATGGGATAGGATAATGGGATGGGATAATGGGATGAATGGGATGGGATAATGGGATGGGATAATGGGATGGGATGGGAAGTATAGGATAGATGGGATGGGAAAATAACGGGAAAATGATAGGAAAATAACAGGAAAAATGGGAAAATGGGAAAAATTGATTGGGATGGGATGGGAAAATGGGAAATGGTGGAAAAATAACATGAAAAAATGGGAAAATGGGAAAATGGGAAAATGAGAAAATGGGAAAAAGGGTTTGGGATGGGATGGGAAAATAATGGAAAAATAATAGCAAAATAATGGGGAAAATGGGAAAATGAGAAAAATGGGAAAATGGGAAAAATGAGAAAAATGGGAAAATGGGAAAAACAAGAAAATGGGAAAAATGGATTGGAATGGAATGGGGTGGGATGGGATGGGATCCATGGGATCCATGGGATGGGATGGCAAAATGGGAAAATGATGGGAAAATGATGGGAAAATAATGGGGAAAATGGGAAAATAATGGGAAAATGGGGAAAGTGGGATGGGATGGACAGGATGGGATGGGATGGGATGGGATGGGGTGGACGGGATGGGATGGGATGGGATGGGATGGACAGGATGGGATCCATGGGATGGGATCCATGGGGTGGGATCCATGGGATGGGATCCATGGGATGGGATCCACGGGATGGATGTGATTCCCACAGTGAGGGGCTGCACGTGGCTCTGGTGCCTGCTCCAAGCCCCCCATCCCTGAACCCCAGGGAGCAGAGACGGGGACACCGCCCTTCCCACCCCCACCCCTGCACCCCAAACCTCCTCAGGGCTCAGGAGCTGCTGCTCCCCCCATCCCTGCAGAGCCTGGGGGGGGTAAAAACTGGGCTGGGGAGGGCAGGAGGAGTCAGTGATGGGGAGGGGGAGCTGTGCTGCTCCGTGCTGTGCCTGCTCAGGGTTCATCTTCGTGGGGGACGTCATCCACCGCATGCTCACGGCCACGCAGTACATCGCCCCCCTGATGGCCAACTTCAACCCCAGCTACTCCCCAAACTCCACCGTGCAGTACCTGGACAATGGTGAGTCCCCTGGGTCCCCTGGGTCCCCTGGGTGTCCCCAGACCCCCCTGTGGGGGGCTCAGAGAGCCTGGCATGGTCCTGGGGGCTGGACTTCAGTCCCTGGAGAAATCTGCCGACGTTGCGGGAAGAATGACAAGCCACAAAAAATAAGTAGAGTATAAATTAGATTGTTAGAAGGTAGAAAAGTGGATTTCTAGGAATGTTTATATTAGAGGGTTCTTAGCTAACATGGAGGATTTGGGATGTGGTGTCTTTTCCTTCTTCTTCTTCTCCATGCCATCCATGTTGGAATGCCAGGCTGGCATCCTTGGATTGGGCTGGGACAGAGCTGGACAGTGTAATAAAATAAGTAGAGTATAAATTAGATTGTTAGAAGGCAGAAAAGTGGATTTCTAGGAATGTTTATATTAGAGGGTTCTTAGCTAACATGGAGGATTTTGGGCATGGTGTCTTTTCCTTTCTTCTTCTCCATTCCATGTTGGAATGCCAGGCTGGCATCCTTGGATTGGGCTGGGACAGAGCTGGACAGTGTAAAAAATAAGTATAAATTAGATTATTAGAAGGTAGAAAAGTGGATTTCTAGGAGTGTTTATATTAGAGGGTTCTTAGCTAACATGGAGGATTTGGGGTGTGGTGTCTTTTCCTTCTTCTTCTCCATTCCATGTTGGAATGCCAAGCTGGCATCCTTGGATTGGGCTGGGACAGAGTAATAAAATTGTCATGTATTGGAAAGTAATTGTAAATATTAGGTGCATAGTTTGGAGTATAAAAGAGTATAAAAATATAAAAGGGTTTGGAGTATAAAAGTCCTGCCCTGGATGTCAAGCTGAACAGATCACTGCTAGTTAGAGAAAGAGTTTCTGAGATAAGAAATAATAAACAGCCCTGAAACCCTCAGAGAACAGCCTCCTCCAGTCTCTGTGGCAGCCAGCAAGGAAAACCTGAATTCCAAACCACCTTTGTGTCCTCCTGAGGTGATCTCAGGCTGAGGAGACCCCTCAGGCAGTGACAGGGGCTGGGGGTGCTCACCCTCCACCAGGGATGGTCTGTTCTGCTCCCAGTGGGGTTGGGGGTGAGCTGGTGTTGGAGTCAGTGAATCAGGAATCTCTAAATTCTTCAGAGAAAAATCAGAGTGTTAGAGTGAGTTCTGATGTTTTTAGTGAGTGAAAAACACTTTACTGGATTCCACAGTAGCAGCTTGTGTTCTAGTGAAGGTTGCAAACACGCTGGATGTGGGGAAGGATGGATCAGGAAAACCTTATAAATGTGATTGCTTAGGAAAAGATTTTGAGAATAGAGAACCTTCAGTAGAGGCTCCAGGCCTGCAGTTGTAAACAAGACTTAAACTATAGTAGAGTAAACTATAGAGCTATATATAGTATAGTATATATACTATATATATATAGTAGAGTAAAGTATATAGAGCTATAATAAGAATATTACTGACATTAGATAGAAAAAGAGAGGTTGTATGTGTAGTGTTATGTGTAACCTGGTGTGCAAAGAAACTGGAATTCTGATAGGTTAAGGGGTGGTGGCCTGAGTTTGCATCTTAGCTTGTTGGAAAAATCCTATAAAAGAGTTTGTGTGGGGAGAGTTGGGGCTTTTAACTGTTGGCTTTTGCCAGGGCTTCAGGCCTGGGGTTGGGATGGGGGGGTTTGGGTTTAGGACGGGGTTTGGGGACTGGGATGGGGTTTGGGGTTGGGATGGGGTTTGGGACTGGGATGGGGTTTGGGACTGGGATGGGGTTTGGGTCTGGGATGGGGTTTGGGTTTAGGACGGGGTTTGGGTCTGGGATGGGGTTTGGGTCTGGGATGGGGTTTGGGTTTAGGATGGGGTTTGGGTCTGGGATGAGGTTTGGGTCTGGGATGAGGTTTGGGACTGGGATGGGATCTGGGATGGGGTTTGGGTCTGGGATGAGGTTTGGGTTTGGGATGGGGTTTGGGTTTGGGATGGGGTTTGGGTTTGGGATGGGGTTTGGGTTTGGGATGGGGTTTGGGTTTAGGACGGGGTTTGGGTCTGGGATGAGGTTTGGGACTGGGATGGGGTTTGGGTTTGGGATGGGGTTTGGGTCTGGGATGGGGTTTGGGTTTGGGATGGGGTTTGGGTTTAGGACGGGGTTTGGGACTGGGATGGGGTTTGGGTTTAGGACAGGGTTTGGGTCTGGGATGAGGTTTGGGTCTGGGATGGGGTTTGGGTTTAGGACGGGGTTTGGGTCTGGGATGGGGTTTGGGACTAGGATGGGGTTTGGGTTTAGGACGGGGTTTGGGTCTGGGATGAGGTTTGGGACTGGGATGGGGTTTGGGTTTAGGACGGGGTTTAAATGGAGCCTGAGGGGCAGGAGGGGACAAGAACCCCACAAATGGAGCCTCAGGGGATAAGAACCCCACAAATGGAGCCTCAGGGGCAGGAGGGGACAAGAACCCCACAAATGGAGCCTCAGGGGCAGGAGGGGACAAGAACCCCCCAAATGGAGCCTCAGGGACAGATAAGAACCCCACAAATGGAGCCTCAGGGACAGGAGGGGACAAGAACCCCAAATGGAGCCTCAGGGACAGGAGGGGACAAGAACCCCACAAATGGAGCCTCAGGGGATAAGAACCCCACAAATGGAGCCTCAGGGGCAGGAGGGGACAAGAACCCCCCAAATGGAGCCTCAGGGACAGGAGGGGACAAGAACCCCACAAATGGAGCCTCAGGGACAGGAGGGGACAAGAACCCCCAAATGGAGCCTCAGGGGCAGGAGGGGACAAGAACCCCCCAAATGGAGCCTGAGGGGACAAGAACCCCACAGATGGAGCCTCAGGGACAGGAGGGGACAAGAACCCCACAAATGGAGTGTCAGGGGATAAGAACCCCCCAAATGGAGCCTCAGGGGCAGGAGGGGATGGCTCAGGGTGGTGAGATGAGGAGCTGAGCGGAGGGGATGGGGAGAGGGATCCTCCCAGGGGAGAGGGAAGGGCTGAGCAGCCGTGGTCACCCCCAGGGACGGTGTTTGTGGTGCAGTGGGACCAGGTTTACCTGCAGGGCAGGGAGGACATCGGCAGCTTCACCTTCCAGGCCGCCCTGCACAGCAGCGGCAGGATCGTCTTCGGATACAAGGAGGTGAAAAAACAGGGGGGGCCTGGGGAGGGTCTGGGATGGGGTCTGGGCATTCCTGGGGGGTCTGGAATGGGGTCTGGGCATTCCTGGGGGGTCTGGGGAGGGTCTGGGCATTCCTGGGGGGTCTGGAATGGGGTCTGGGCATTCCTGGGGGGCCTGGGGAGGGTCTGGGATGGGGTCTGGGCATTCCTGGGGGATCTGGGATGGGGTTTGGGTTTAGGATGGGGTTTAGGTTTGTGTTTGGGACGGGATTTGGGTCTGGGATGGGATTTGGGTTTAGGATGGGGTTTGGGTTTGTGTTTGGGATGGGGTTTGGGTCTGGGATGGGGTTTGGGTTTGGGATGGGGCTTGGGATGGGGTTTGGGTTTAGGATGGGGTTTGGGATGGGGTTTGGGTTTAGGATGGGGTTTGGGTTTGTGTTTGGGATGGGGTTTGGGTCTGGGATGGGGTTTGGGTTTGGGATGGGGTTTGGGATGGGGTTTGGGTTGGGCTGATCCCGATCAGGGCTGATCCGATCCAGGGCTGATCGATCCCAGTGGGCTCGTCTGATCCCAGGCTGACCCGTCCAGGGCGATCCGATCCCAGGCTGATCCGATCCAGGCGATCCGGATCCCAGGGCGATCCAATCTGATCCCAGGGCTGATCCGATCCCAGGGCTGATCCCGATCCCAGGGGTGATCCCGATCCCAGGGGCTGATCCCAATCCCAGGGGTGATCCCGATCCCAGGGGCTGATCCCGATCCCAGGGCGTCCATCCTGATCCCAGGCTGATCCGATCCAGGGCGTCGATCCCAGGATCCGTCCCAGGGCTGCATCCTGATCCAGCTGATCCATCCAGGGGCTGATCCGATCCCAATCGATCAGGGATCCTGATCCCAGGGGCCGATCCCAATCCTGATCCCAGGGGCTGATCATCCCAGGCGTCATCCCGGGGCTGATCCTGATCCCAGGCTGATCCGATCCAGGGCGATCCTGATCCCAGGTGATCCGATCCTGATCCCAATCCCGATCCCAGGGGCTGATCCCGATCCCAGGGGCTGATCCTGATCCCAGGGGCTGATCCTGATCCCAGGGGCTGATCCCGATCCCAGGGGCTGATCCCGA
>JAREIS010000475.1:185000-207500 GCA_030060385.1 Muscicapa striata striata | reverse complement strand
ACTGGGCGTCCCTGTCACACCCCAGGGTGACACTGGGCGTCCCTGTCACACCCCAGGCCAGGCTGGGGACACTGGGAGTGGCAAAACTCGAGTTTGGGGTGCAGCAGATTTATCTGGGTCTGGCTTAGGCTGAGCCTTGTTCAAACCCATCCTGGTTCTGCTTGGTCTGAGCTCAGGGCTTTGGAGAGTGGGGTTTTATCAGATCCTGGAATCCTGGAGTGGTTTTGGGTCACCAGTTTGGGATTTCAGATGGGATTAGAAGGAAGGCTCAGCTTTAAAGAGAAACTTTATTATTAGAAAAAAAAAATCAAACTAAAATTTCAGACCATTTTCCTCTCTCTATACACTTATTTTCTGAGGAAAACTTGGTTCCAGGTGCTCCCAGCCCTTTCCAGCCTGGCCTGGGATATTTCCAGGGGTTGGAAATTGGGAAATTCCTTCCCAAAATCCCCCAATCCCAGGGTCTGGTTTAGGCTGAGCCTTGTTCAAACCCATCTTTGTTCTGAAATCAGGGGTTTGGAAAGTGGGATTTTATCAGACCCTGGAATCCTGGAGTGGTTTTGGGTCACCAGTTTGGAATTTTCCTGCTGTGAGATGGGATTGGGGGGAAGGGCAAAACGGGCTCAGCTTTAAAGAGAAACTTTATTATTAGAAAAAAATCTCAAAATAAAATTTCAGACCATTTTCCTCTCTCTATACACTTATTTTCTGAGGAAAACTTGGTTCCAGGTGCTCCCAGCCCTGCCCAGCCTGGCCTGGGATATTTCCAGGGTTGGAAATTGGGGAATTCCTTCCTAAAATCCCCCAATCCCAGGGTCTGGTTTAGGCTGAGCCTTGTTCAAACCCATCCTGGTTCTGAACTCAGGGGTTTGGAAAATGGGATTTTATCAGATCCTGGAATCCTGGAGTGGTTTTGGGTCACCAGTTTGGGATTTTAGATGGGATTAGGAGGAAGGCTCAGCTTTAAAGAGAAACTTTATTATTAGAAAAAAAAAAAACCCTCAAACTAAAATTTCAGACCATTTTCCTCTCTCTATACACTTATTTTCTGAGGAAAACTTGGTTCCAGGTGCTCCCAGCCCTGCCCAGCCTGGCCTGGGATATTTCCAGGGGTTGGAAATTGGGGAATTCCTTCCCAAAATCCCCCAATCCCAGCCCTGGGGCAGTTGAACCCTTTGTGATGTCGCTGGTGTTTTCTCCTGCCAACTCCACGTCCCTGGGGACGGTTCAGGATCCAAATGGGAATTCTGAAATTCAGGAACCTGCTGGGAATGGAGCAGAACTTCCCAAAATTCTCCCAAATCCTTCCCAAAGGAACTCCAGGCCTGCAGCTCCCAAGGAGTGAAATCTGTATTTTTATGTATTTTTTTTTATTTTATGTATTTTTGCCTCTCCCGAGCCTGTGATTGCGACAAGAGCAGAGATTTGAGATAAATCTGAGTTTAAATCAGTGTTTGCACAAACTCTGCTTGGAGTTTTGAGCTTTTCCAAAGGTCAGAGCTCTGAATTCCTGCAGGGAATTCTCTGCCTGATCTCATCTGCAATTCCTGCCGAGTTTTTCCTGTGCAGATGTTGCTGGAAGGAGCCCAGGGAGCCTCGTGGATCCAGGGATGGAAACTCCAACTCAGCTTTTCTCCTGTTTTTCCCTCTCCTTTTCCCTTGGAGAAATTCTCTTGAATTTCTTCTGGGAAAGGGAATTTTTGGGAGAATTCCAGCACTGCTGTATGGAATAAAATAATTAAATTAAAAAAAAAAAAAAATCCAGCTCTGGATAAAATCTTGGATGAAATCTTGGATCAAATCTTGGATAAAATCTTGGACTAAATCTTGGATTAAATCTTGATATAAAATCTTGGACTAAGTCTTGGATTTAAATCTTGGACAAAATCTTGGATAAAATCTTGGATTTAAATCTTGGATAAAATCTTGGATTAAATCTTGGATAAAATCTTGGACTAAATCTTGGACTAAATCTTGGACAAAATCTTGGACAAAATCTTGGATAAAATCTTGGATTTAAATCTTGGAAAAAATCTTGGAAAAAATCTTGGATAAAATCTTGGATAAAATCTTGGATTAAATCTTGGACAAAATCTTGGAAAAAATCTTGGATTAAAAAATCTTGGACTAAATCTTGGACAAAATCTTGGACAAAATCTTGGAAAAAATCTTGGACAAAACCTTGGATTTAAATCTTGGATAAAATCTTGGACTAAATCTTGGAGAAAATCTTGGACTAAATCTTGGACAAAATCTTGGAAAAAATCTTGGACAAAACCTTGGATTTAATTCTTGGATAAAATCTTGGACTAAATCTTGGATAAAATCTTGGACAAAATCTTGGATAAAACCTTGGATTCAAATCTTGGACAAAATCTTGGAAAAATCTTGGAAAAAATCTTGGATAAAATCTTGGACAAAATCTTGGATTTTATCACCTTTCCAGGCCCTGTTTGTCCCAGTTTCCCCCCCAGGGTGGGATTTTGGGGTTTGGGCAGCCCCAGCCTGGGTTCCTGGCCCTGACAATTCTGGGTTTTGCCCCCAGGTGCTCCAGTGGCTTTGACAGGTACCGGGAGGAGTGGCTGAGCTCCGGCTGTGCCCAGGTGAGCCCAGGGAATGGAGCTGAGCCAGGAGAAACCCAAAAATGGAGCCAAAATGGTGTTCTGGATCAGACTGAGCATCCCTTGGGTTATCCCTTTATTCCCTTTGGCTATCCCTTTAAAAATCCCTTTATTCCCTTTGGATTTCCCTTTAAAAAATCCCTTTAGTCCCTTTGGATATCCCTTTTAAAAATCCCTTTATTCCCTTTGGATTTCCCTTTAAAAATCCGTTTATTCCCTTTGGATTTCCCTTTAAAAATCCCTTTATTCTCTTTAGGTAACCCTTTATTCCATCCCAATATCCCTTTATTCCCTTTGGATCCACCTGTAGCTCATTGTTTTATCCCCTTCAATATCCCTTTATTCTCTTTGTTCCTTTTATTTTATTTTATTTTATTTTATTTTATTTTATTTTATTTTATTTTATTTTATTTTATTTTATTTTATTTTATTTTATTTTATTTTATTTTATTTTATTTTATTTTATTTCCCTTCAATTTTGATGGTTTTTTTGTTTGTTTGGGATTTTTGCTTGAGGTTTTTTCTGTTTATTTTCTTTTTTTTTTTTTTTTGGGGGGGTTTTTTTTGGTGGGTGTTGTTGTTTTTGTTTGGTTGTGTTTTTTTGTTTTTGGTTTCTTGGGGTTTATTTGTTTGTTTCTGGTATTTTTCAGTTACTTTGTTCTACTTTCCTACTGAAAACTCGGCTTTATTTCTATTAACTTATTAGTTGAATATTAATTATGATATAGTTATATATAAATTAAAATATTAAAATATATAATATTAACTATATAATATTAAATATATAATATCAAAATAGATAATATTAAAATAGAATTAGAATTATTATATGTATAGGAATGAATTAAAATGTATAATATATCAGAATTATATTAATACTCTATTATATATTATGTTATATTATATATTATGGAATAAATTAAAATGTATAATAGATCATAATTATATTATATTAATACTATATTATATGTTATGTTACATTATAATTACATCAATAATATATTAATATTATTATTAATGTATATTATATTAATATTATTTATATATTTATATTTTATATGAATATATATTTAAAATATATAAAAATAAATATATATCAATATATAAAATAAATATATAAATACATAAATATAGAAATAAATATAAATAAATAAATACATATATAAATAAATATATATAAAAATATATATTTATATTTATATTTTTATATATATTTTATATATATATATATATATAAATTAAATATTCTAATATTTCTATTATCCTGTTGAGGGGAACAGAGGTCGCAGGACCCACGTGGTGTCACCCAGAGCTGCAGAATTCTCAGCCTGCAGGATTTGTCCCTTGTCCTGCTGAAATTCTCCCCAAATTTTCCTCCCCTTCTGCCACCTCTGGCTCACATCTGGACCCGCCCCCCGCTCCCCCTGCGGTGTTTGAGCGCCCCTGGAATTCCTGCTGGTGGGGAAATGGTTAAAAACAGCTTTAATTTCTGTTTTTTTCCCTCAGGGGGATGGGAAGAGCTGCGAGGATCTGGCGGGAGGCGGCGCCTCCTCCGCGGCCCCCGGCAGCGCCTGGGACGGACCCGACCCCGACCCCACGGGCTCGGGGATCCCCGGCAGCCTCAGCACGGAAGGTGGGACCCCAAATCCCTGAGCCCCCAAATCCCTGAGCCCTGGGAGGGTGACCCCAAATCCCTGAGTGCAGCAAGGACCCCAAATCCCTGAGACCCCAAATCCCTGAGCCCTGGGAGGGTGACCCCAAATCCCTGAACTTTGGGCAGGGACCCCAAATCTCTGAGCCCTTCAGTGACTCCAAATCCCTGAGTGCAGCAAGGACCCCAAATCCCTGAGACCCCAAATCCCTGAGCCCGGATGAGCCCCCAAATCTCTGAGCCCCCAAATCCCTGAGCTCAGCAGGGACCCCAAATCCCTGAGCCCGGGTGAGCCCCCAAATCCCTGAGACCCCAAATCCCTGAGCCCGGATGAGCCCCCAAATCCCTGACACCCCAAATCCCTGAGCCCCCAAATCCCTGAGCCCGGTTGAGGCCCCAAATCCCTGAGACCCCAAATCCCTGAGCCCTGGGCAGTGATCCCAAATCCCTGAGCTATGGGAGGGCCCCCACATCCCTGAGCCCCCAAATCCCTGAGACCCCAAATCCCTGAGACCCCAAATCCCTGAGCCTGGACGAGACCCCAAATCCCTGAGACCCCAAATCTCTGAGACCCCAAATCCCTGAGACCCCAAATCCCTGAGACCCCAAATCTCTGAGACCCCAAATCCCTGAGCCCGGATGAGCCCCCAAATCTCTGAGCCCCCAAATCTCTGAGCTCAGCAGGGACCCCAAATCCCTGAGCCCGGGTGAGCCCCCAAATCCCTGAGCCCCCAAATCCCTGAGCCCCAGGAAGGACACAAACACCCAGCCAAGGATCTGAGCTCCCACTGGGGGTTGTGAACCAGCCCTGCCCTGGGATATTTTTACTCCACCTCAAAACCCCAAACCTGGCGTTTCCAGCTGCTTCCCTTTCCCACAGAGATTTTAAACGGCCCAGAAATCCCATCCCAGGGGGGAGGAATTGGGTGGGAACCACAAGGATGCGACACAAAGTTCCTGATTTGGGTGGGAACCACAAAGATGCGACACAAAGTTCCTGATTTGGGTGGGAACCACAAGGATGTGACAGAAAGTTCCTGATTTGGGTGGGAACCACAAGGATGCAACACAAAGTTCCTGATTTGGGTGGGAACCACAAGGATGTGACACAAAGTTCCCGATTTTTTTGTTTTGTGGGGTTTTCTCCTTTCAGATGACACGAAGCTCAACCAGTTTGCAGGAGGAGAGGGTAAGGCCTGAACCCCCTTTGCTCCAAGAGAATTCAGGATTTCCTGGAGCTGGGCTTGGGCTGGGGAAGGGCAGTAAAAAAATTTGGGAATTCTCTGTTTGATCCCAATGCTGTTTGTCCATTTTCCCCACTCCTGCTCTGCCAAGGAATTTTCTCCTTCCATGTAATTCCCATTATTTGCAATATTTTTATAAACACAAAGCTCATTTTCCCTTGAATTTCTCTGGCTGGGACATAAAATCCCAACATAAAATCCAAGTATAATTTATTTTTTTTCCCGGCTTTGTCTTTCCCTTCCTTTTCCCAGGAATCCTGGAAAAAATCTTGGGTAAATCTTGAATGCATCCTGGATAAATTCTGGGTAAATCCTGGATAAACCATGGATAAATCCTGAATAAATCCTGAATACATCCTGGGTAAATCCTGGGTAAATCCTGAATAAATCCCGAATAAATCCTGAATAAATCCTGGGTAAATCCTGGATAAATCTTGAGTAAATCTTGAATAAATCCTGAGTAAATCCTGGATAAATCTTGAGTAAATCTTGAATAAATCCTGAGTAAATCCTGGATAAATCCTGGGGAAATCCTGAGTAAATCCTGAAAAATTCTGAATAAATCCTGAATAAATCCTGGGTAGGTCCTGGGTAAATCCTGGAAAAATCCTGAATAAATCCTGGATAAATCCTGGGTAAATCCTGAATAAATCTGGAATAAATCCTGGATAAATCTTCGATAAATCCTGAATAAATCCCAGATAAATCCCGGATAAATCCCGGATAAATCCTGAATAAATCCTGAATAAATCCTGGATAAATCCCAGATAAATCCTGGATAAATCCTGGATAAATCCAGAATAAATCCTGAATAAATCCTGAATAAATCCTGGATAAATCCCGGATAAATCCCAGATAAATCCTGGATAAATCCTGGGTAGCAGCTCCAGCCCAGGTGGCTCTGTGGGGTTGCTCTGTGGGGTCTCAGCCCTCAGCTGGACCCTGTTTTCCTGTTCTCCAGGCACGGGGAGCCCCCTCCCCCCCCGCAGCGCCCCCGTCCCCACGGGCACCGTCGTGGCCGTCGTGGTGGCCGCGCTGCTCCTGGCCGGGCTCATCCTGGCCGGGATCTACATCAGCGGCCACCCCACATCCACTGCGGCCCTCTTCTTCATCGAGGTGAGTGGGGACTCATCCATCCTCCTCATCCTCATCGTCCTCCTCGTCCTCCTCGTCCTCTTCATCCCCCTCGTCCCCCTCGTCCCCCTCGTCATCCTCGTCATCCTCATCCTCCTCATCCTCATCGTCCTCCTCGTCCTCCTCGTCCTCTTCATCCCCCTCGTCCCCCTCGTCATCCTCGTCATCCCTCCTCATCCTCCTCATCCTCCGTCCTCATGTCCTCGTCCTCTTCCTCCCCCTCGTCCCCCTCATCCTCATCGTCCTCCTGCGTCCTCCTCGTCCTCCTCATCCCCCTCGTCCCCCTCATCTTCCTCATCCTCCTCGTCCCCCTCGTCCTCCTCATCCTCATCGTCCTCCTCGTCCTCCTCATCCTCCTCCTCGTCCTCCTCATCCCCCTTGTCCCCCTCATCCTCCTTGTCCTCCTCGTCCTCTTCATCCCCCTCGTCATCCTCGTCATCCTCGTCCCCCTCATCCTCCTCATCCTCCTCGTCCCCCTCGTCCCCCTCATCCTCCCCCTCCCCCTCGTCCTCCTCATCCTCCTCGTCCTCCTCGTCCTCCTTGTCCCCCTCGTCCTCCCCATCTTCCTCGTCCTCCTCATCCTCCCACTTCCCGGGGGCTGTGTCCTTCCCAGCCAGCCCAGATCCCTGAGCCTGTGTCTGTCTCAGATCCCTGGATCTGTGTCCTTCCCACCATCTCAGATCCCTGGATCTGTGTTTTCCCCCATTTCCCCCATGATTATTTCCCCATCATTATCTTCCCCATCATTTCCCCCATTTATTTCCCCATTATTTTGCCCATCTTCCCATTTCCCCCATTTTCCATATTTCCACCCATTTCCCCCCATTTTACCCATTATTTATTTCCCCCATAATTTCCCCCATTATCCTTTCCTCCATTATTATTTCCCTCATTATAATTTTCCCTATTTAATATTTTCCCCCATTATCATTTCCCCCCATTATCATCTCCTCCCTTATAATTTCTCCCATTTCATCATTTCCCCCATCACTTCATTTCACCCATTATTATTTCCCCCATTATCATTTTCCCCATTCTTCCTCCATCATTTCCCCATCACTTCCCCCATTTAATAATTTCCCCCATTATGATTTCCCCCATTCTAATTCCCCCATTCTAATTCCCCCATTCTAATTCCCCCATTCTTTCCCCCATTATTCCTCCATCATTTCCCACATTGTTTCTCCCATTTCATTATTTCCCCCCTTATCCTTTCCCCCATTACCATTCCCCCATTCCTTCCCCCATTCTTTCCCCCATTTCATCATTCCCCCATTATTTCCCCCCATAATTTCCCCATTTCCCCTATTATCATTTCCTCCATTATCATTCCCCCATTATAATTTCCCCCATTATTCACCCATAATCTCTCCATTTTTTCCATTATTCCCCCATCATTTTCCCCATTATTTCATTTCCCCATCATTTCCCCCATTATCATTTCCCCATTTCCCCCCATTATAATTTCCCCCATTCTTTCTCCCATTTCCCCCATTATCATTTCCCCCACCATCCCCCATTTCCCCCCCCAGGATTTGGGGTGCAATTCCTGTCCCAGCCCCTCACGTGTCCCCGTTTGTGTCCCCGTTGTGTCCCCAGCGCCGGCCGCTCCGCTGGCCCGCCATGAAATTCCGCAGCCGCTCCGAGCGCGCCTCGTACGCCGAGGTGGAGACCAACAGCCAGGAAAAGGAGGGGTTTGTGGAGGCTGAGCAGTGCTGAGCACTCCCAAAGAGGAATCCCGAGGAAATCCCAAGGAAATTCCAAGGAAAACCCAAGGAATCCCAAGGAAATCTGGAATAATCCCGAGGAATCCTAAGGAATCTTGAGGAATCCTGAGGAAATCTCAAGGAAATCCCAAAGAATCCCAAGGAATCCCAAGGAATCTAGAAGGAATCCCAAAAAATCCTGAGGAATCCCAAGGAAAACCCAAAGAATCCCAAGGAATTCCAATGAATCCTAAAAAATCCCAAGGAATCCCAAAGTATCCCGAGGAATCTCAAGAAATCTGGAGGAATCCCAAGGAAATCCTGAGGGCTCCTGAGGAATCATGAAGAATCCCATGGAATCCCAAAGAATCCCAAAGAATCCCAAGGAAATTCCAAGGAAAACCCAAGGAATCCCAAGGAAATCTGGAATAATCCTGAGGAATCCTGAGGAAATCTCGAGGAATCTCAAGGAAATCCCAAAGAATCCCAAGGAATCCCAAGCAATCTAGAAGGAATCCCAAAAAATCCTGAGGAATCCCAAGGAATCCTGAGGAATCCCAAGGAATCCCAAGGAAAACCCAAAGAATCCCGAGGAATTCCAGTGAATCCTAAAAAATCCCAAAGAATCCTGAGGAATCCCAAAGAATCCCAAGGAAATCTCAAAGAATCCCAAGGAAATCCTGAGGAATCCTGAGGAATCACGAAGAATCCCATGGAATCCCAAAGAATCCTGAGGAATCCCAAGGAAATTCCAAGGAAATCCCAGGGAATCCCAGGGAATCCCAAGGAAATCTGGAAAGAGTCCCAAAGAATTCTGAGGAATCCCAAGGAATCCTGAGGAAATCCCAAAGAATCCTGAGGAAATCTGAAGGAATCCCAAGGAATCCCAAGGGATCCCAAGGAAATCCCGTGGAATTACAAGGAAATCCCAAGGAAAAGGAATTGCAAGGAATCCCAAGAAAATCTCAATGAATCCCAAGGAATCCCAAGGAAAACCCAAGGAAATTCCAAGAAAATCCCAGGAAATCCCAAAGAAATCCCAAGGAAATCTGGAAAGAATCCCAAAGAATTCCGAGGAATTCCAAGGAAATCCAGAAGAATCCTAAGGAATCCCAAGGAAATCCCGAGGAATCCCAAAAAATCCTGAGGAAATCTGAAGGAATCTCGAGGAATCCCAAGCAATCCCAAAGAATTCCAAGGAATCCCAAGGAAAACCTGAAGATTCCCAAGGAATCCCAAGGAAATCCCAAAGAATCTCAAGGAATCCCAAAGAATCCTGTGGAAATCTGAAGGAATCATGAGGGATCCCAAGGAAATCCCAAGGAAATCCCCCAAAAATTGTGAGGAATCTGGAGGGATCCCAAAGAATCCTGAGGAATTCCTGAAGGAGATGGAGAGAGGGGGAATAAATCCTGGATAAATTGTGGGTAAATCCTGAAAAACTCCTGGAAAAATCCTGGATAAATCCTGGATAAATTGTGGGTAAATCCTGAAAAACTCCTGGAAAAATCCTGGATAAATCCTGGATAAATTGTGGGTAAATCCTGAAAAACTCCTGGAAAAATCCTGGATAAATCCTGAGTAAATCCTGATTGTGGATGGGATGGAGGCTGGATATGGAATAAAAAAAAATAAATTTAGAATAAAAGAAAAATTGAAATCAAAATATGGAATAAAAATTGTTCCTTTTTTTTTTCCAAATAAACTCTGCAAAGGATTCTTGCTGCTGGCCTGGGTGGGCTGGGAATGGATTTAATTCTGAATTATTGTCATGGATGCTCCAGGAATTGTTTTTTTAAAATTTTTTAATGGAGCTTTGAACCAAAACTCTCATTTTATTCTCATTTATTTTAGATTGTTTTGGATTATTTCTATTTTTTTTTCCTTGCACATTTGGCTTTTTTTTTTTTTTTTTTTTTTTTTTACAAAATTAAGCTAAATATTTCCATCTCTGCATTCATCCCAATATAAAAATCACTTCAAAGTAATTCATAACCTTAATTCCACATCCAGGATTCTTTTTCTTTTATCTGTTTATTAGAAAAAAAAAAAAATAAATCCAAAAGAAATAAATAAATCAAAATTTCCCCATTTTTCCTTTCGCCCTGCTCATCCCTCTTTTCCTTCAGGAGCTTTTTCCAGGCTGGGAATGCAAACAAGTAGGAGTTAATTTAATTTAATTTAATTTAATTTAATTTTTCATCAGAATTAAAAAAAATTCTCCCATCCTGCTGCTTTGTTCTGTTTCTCTGAGTGAAGATCTAGAATTAGAGATAGAAATATTCTGGTTTTTCCATCAATATTCTGATTTTTATTTTTTTAATATACACACAAATAATCACCAATTTGAACAGAAAATGAGGAATAAATTAAATCACTGCCAACAAATGCTTTTCACACCAAACAACACCCCAACATTGATTTATTTATTGTGATCATTACCCCCCAAAAAATGGATTTAAAGGAGCAAGAATTTCCATTCATTTTCCATTTATTTTCTTCTTTCTTTGTTTTTCTCCTTTTTTTTTTTTTTTTTTTCAATTTTTAAATTTTTTTTTTAATTTTTTTTTTTTTTTAAAGCAGCAAATCCCAATTATTTAACAATTCAACCCATCAGAAATTTCTCATTTTTAGGAAAACTGAAATAAATTTTCCTGGTCTCCACTTTCTCCAATAAATACTCTGAATCTGCATTTTCCAGGCAGAATTCAGCTCTGAAATTTGATTAATAAATGGATTTATTGTGATCATTACCCCCAAAAAATGGATTTAAAGGAGCAAGAAATTCCCTTCAGAGCATCTTGAAATCACCCCCCACAATTTTCCTGTTAAAAAAAAAAAAAAAAGAAAACCTCAATTCTGAACAATTCCCATTTATTTTTCTTCTCTTTTTTTTTTTTCTCCTGTAAAGAAATGTCATCACTGAGACAAAAAAAACCAAAAAAACAAAACAAACAAAAAAAAAACATAAAAAAAAAAAAAAAAAGGAAAAACCCTTTTAAATTTGCTTTTTAAAGCCTGCAAGGATCAGATTTTGAAGGATAATTGTGGGTTTGGAATTTATTTTTTTGGGGGGCTGGAATTCTCAGGAATTCTGATTTCTTTGGGAGCTGGAATTTTCAGGAATTCTGATTTTTTGGGGGTTCTGGAATTTTTAGGAATTCTGATTTTTTGGGGACTGGTCTCTGTGTGCAGAGCTGGAATTTTTGGGAATTCTGATTTTTGGGAGCTGGAATTTTCAGGAATTCTGATTTTTTGGGGACTGATCTCTGTGTCCAGAGCTGGAATTTTTGGGAATTCTGATTTTTGGGGGCTGGAATTCTCAGGAATTCTGATTTTTTTTTTTTTTTGGGAGCTGGAATTTTCAGGAATTCTCATTTTTTGGGGGAGCTGGAATTTTCAGGAATTCTGATTTTTTGGGGGAGCTGGAATTTTCAGGAATTCTGATTTTTTGGGGGACTGGTCTCTGTGTGCAGAGCTGGAATTTTTGGGAATTCTGATTTTTGGGGGAGCTGGAATTTTCAGGAATTCTGATTTTTTGGGGGGCTGATCTCTTTGTATAGAGCTGGAATTTTTAGGAATTCACTGATTTTTGGGGTCTGGAATTTTCAGGAATTCTGATTTTTTGGGGGAGGTGGAATTTTCAGGAATTCTGATTTTTTGGGGGAGCTGGAATTCTCAGGAATTCTGATATTTTGGGGACTGGTCTCTGTGTGCAGAGCTGGAATTTTTGGGAATTCTGATTTTTGGGGGAGCTGGAATTTTCAGGAATTCTGATTTTTTGGGGTCTGGAATTTTCAGGAATTCTGATTTTTTGGGGGAGCTGGAATTTTCAGGAATTCTGATTTTTTGGGGGACTGGTCTCTGTGTGCAGAGCTGGAATTTTTGGGAATTCTGATTTTTGGGGGAGCTGGAATTTTCAGGAATTCTGATTTTTTGGAGGGTCTGGAACTTTTAGGAATTCTGATTTTTTGGGGGGTCTGGAATTTTTAGGAATTCTGATTTTTTGGGGACTGGTCTCTGTGTGCAGAGCTGGAATTTTTGGGAATACAAATCCTTCCCATCCCCCAAAAAATTCCAGCTGAGGGGGATTTTTGGGAATTGTGCCTGGATTCCTTCTGTGAGCCTGTTCTGGATGAGTCAGCAATTCCCACTGATCATTTCCTTTCCTCATTTTCTTCATTTCCAAGCCCCAAACTGTTTTTTTTTTTGTTTTTTGGTTTTTTTTTTAAGGATAAATTAAAGGCTGCAGCTCCTTAGTAAAGTGTCCCAGAGAAGGAATGTTTGGAGGAGAAATTTGATTTGGAGAGATTAAGGAGAAAAAATTTATTGTGTAAGATGGCAAAGGAAGGAGCACAAATGCTGAAATTCTGAATGCTGAAAATCCAAATGCTGAAAATCCAAATGCTGAAATTCCAAATACTCAACATCCAAATGCTGAAATTCAAAATACTGAAAATCCAAATGCTGAAATTCCAAATACTGTAATTCTGAATGCTGAAAATTCAAATACTGAAATTCTGAATGCTGAAATTCCAAATGCTAAAATTCCAATGCTTAAAATACAAATACTGAAATTCTGAATGCTGGAATTCTGAATGCTGAAAATCCAAATACTGAAATTCCAAATGCTGAAATTCTGAATGCTGAAATACTGAAAATCCAAATACTGAAATTCCAAATACTGAACATCCAAATGCTGAAATTCCAAATGCTGAAATTCTGAATGCTGAAAATTCAAATGCTGAAATTCCAAATGCTGAAATTCTGAATGCTGAAATTCAAAATGCTAAAATTCAAATGCTGAAAATCCAAATGCTGAAATTCCAAATACTGAAATTCCAAATGCTGAAATTCAAAATGCTGAAATTCTGAATGCTGAAAATCCAAATGCTTAAAATCCAAATACTGAAATTCTGAATGCTGAAATTCAAAATGCTTAAAATCTAAATACTGAAATTCTGAATGCTGAAAATCCAAATACTGAAATTCTGAATGCTGAAATTCCAAATGCTTAAAATCTAAATACTGAAATTCTGAATGCTGAAATTCCAAATGCTAAAATACAAATGAGCCAAACGAGGCCCCAGCCCAGCCCTGGGCATTTTGGGCCAGCTCAGTTTTGGTTTTTGTGCCTTTTTCCCTCTTTGCTCTCCATTCCCCCAACTCACAAACCCTGACTGGATTAAAAACCCCCCAAACCAAACCCCCCAAATGTGACAAATCCAAACAAACACCAGGTGATGGTGTTACCCCAGCGATGCAATTAACCCATCACTGTTAATTACCCCAATCACTGTTTGTGTAGATCCAGCTCTGTGTGTTAAACACGGGCTGAAGCCTCAGGAAATCCCTAAAATACTCTCAGGCTCCCAAAAAAAAACAGTCCCAGGATATTCCAGGATACCTCTGTTTATTTAGTTTTGGGGTTTTTTGTTTTTAAATTTTTTTTTTCCCGATGGAATTTGGTAATTTCTACAAACATTTGGGTAAATGGACAATCTGGTAAATTCTAGAAACTCTGGGGAAAATGAGCAATCTGCTAAATTCTAGAAATGTTGGGTGAAATTCTAGAAATGTTGGGGGAAATTCCAGAAATATCAGGAAATATCTGGAATTTTCTGGGATTTTTTTTGTTTTTTTTTTTTTTTTTGGGAGTGCAATGCACCCAACAGGATTTATGGAGGTGAGATGCAATTCCAGGGAAAGATTCACTCCAATCCTGGATCCCAGGAGGAAAAAAGAAACAGGAACAGCCTCGTTTCAGGCCCTGTGCTGCTCACATTATTTTTGTGCATTTATCTAATTTAACTTTTCCACAGAAATGGTGACGTCATCATCGTTAATTTAAGGAGCTGTTCTCATTTCCTTCCATTTGAGGGCGATTTTTGTTTTGTTTCTGTTTTCTCTGAGTGGAGTTCTGTCAATGAGGTCACAAGGAGAAAAAAAGAAATTTTAAAAAAAAAAAAAAAAAAAAAAAAGAAATTCAAACAGGCCAAGAATGAAAACAAACCAAATAACTGCATTTGGGGAAAAAAATTAAAATTCTGGGCAAAAATTTCTTCCAAGCAGCTGCAGGGCTCTGCTGCCATCGTATGGGAGCTGCCTTTGGAGCAGGGAAATTTCTGCTGGGAGCTCCTGTCCTGTCCTGGGAGAGCTCTGCAGTTCTGAGTCAGCTCTTTCCAAAAGCAGAATTTATTAAAAAAATAAATGTTCAGGTTGTTTTAAAGCCAAGAATGTGATGGAGGCAGCTCGGCGTGGATTTCTGAGATTGCAGCTGGTGGAATGATGGTGTGGCAGGGGTTAATCCAGATGTGCAGGGAGCAGTGACAGCTGGGATGAGGGATGGGGATATTATTGCTATTATTATTATTATTATTATTGTTATTGTTATTGTTATTGTTATTGTTTGTTATTATTATTATTATTATTATTATTATTATTATTATTATTATTATTATTACCACACCTGTGATACCCCACACACCAGTGATACCCCAAACCTGTGGCACCTCACACACCTGTGATACCCCAACACCTGTGATACCCCACACCTGTGATACCCCACACCTGTGATACCCCAAACCAGTGATACCCCAAACCTGTGATACCCCAAACCTGTGATACCCCAAACCCCGTGATACCCCACACCTGTGATACCCCAAAACAGTGATATCCCAAACCTGTGGCACCTCACACACCTGTGATACCCCAACACCTGTGATACCCTAAACCTGTGGTACCCCACACCTGTGATACCCCAAACCTGTGGTACCCCACACCTGTGATACCCCAAACTCAGTCATACCCCAAACTCAGTGATACCCCAAACCTATGGCACCTCACACACCTGTTGGACCCCACACCTGTGATACCCCAAACCTGTGATACCCCAAACCCCAGTGATACCCCAAACCTGTGATACCCCACACCTGTGATACCCCAAACTCAGTGATATCCCACACACCTGTGGTACCCCAAACCTGTGATACCCCAAACCCCCGTGATACCCCAAACCTATGGCACCTCACACACCTGTGGTACCCCACACCTGTGGCACCCATCCATGGTACCGCACACCTGTGCCATGCCCCACCCCTGCCCCTCCCCACCCCCGTACCCCCCGTACCCCCCGTACCCCCCCAGCCCTGCCCTAAGGACACCCGCCATGTCCCTCCCGCCAAAACCCACCGGCTCCCTCATTAATTATTCATGAGGGGGCGTGGCCTAACAGAGCCCGCACCCATCAGCGCACGCTTCCCCTTATGGCAAAGGGGCGTGGCTTAATTTAAATATTCATGAGGGGCGGGGAAAGCCCCACTCGCGCTCCGCCCTCCTCCCATCCCCCGCTCGCCGGAAGCGGCTGAGGGCGCAAAGGCGGGAAAATTCGTTATTACCCCAAACCCGCATAAATTTACCTAAAATAGCGGCGGAGCCGCCAATTACAGCGAGGAAACAGCGCTGCTGTTGTCTGTGGTCATTTCCTCCCTGCAGCGCCACATTTGGCTGCCGGATCGGAACTGGCCGCGCTGGTGTTTAGTGCTCGCCGCCATTTCCGCTCCCGCCTGAGGCTCCCAAACACAGCTGTGCTGGCTGTACACACCCTACCGCCAGAACTCCTTTTAACCCAAACAACTAGCGACATTTGGCCGAAATAAGGCTTTCAAGGGTCGAGTTTAAATAATAAGAATTATAAAATGTAGGTTTGGGGTTTCTTCCCCCCTCAGGTTTGGTGACCCCTCAGCTGCTCCCTCAGAACTCCCTGAGGGCGCCCGGCCGGGGCTGCTTGTGGAGAGGGGATTTTCCTGAGGTAAAAAGCGGCTGATAAATTGTTTTATGTGAGTACCATCAAGTGTGAGACATCCTGTAGTAATTTTATGTAAGTTTTGGGGTGCAGATGCTTCATTTCAGCCCTTTAACCATGAGTTTTGTTAGCTTAGGGAGAGGGGACACGGCCTGGCCCAACCTTTGGCCTAAAGGCCTGTCCAAATCTGACCCAAAATCACAGGTAAAAGACCAAAAAAACCGTTTCATCAGATATGAAAGCCTGAGGAGCAAATCCAGGTTGGAGTGAAGGAAAAAAAAAAAAATCCATTTTTAGTGTTTTCAGCCAAGCCCCTCACACCACAGCCCGGCCACCATCAACCACAGGGCCGGGAACCCTCAGCTCTGCTTTTTAACCACATTATTCTCCAATTTAGGTGGTTTTGAGACTGTTTTTCACCATCAATCTTACAAAGAGCCTTTATCATAAATAAAAACATTTATTTTAAACAAAAATTTTCAGTGTGGGTTAGGGGTAACAAGTATTAAGGTAATGCACTCAGTGCTCTAAGGTTTGCTGTCCCCCGCTTTGGCTTGTACTTGAAAATTATTTTTTTTTAAATTTATTTTTAAAATATTATTTAAATTATTTTTAAAATAATTTTATTTTTTTCCACTCTATTTTCTTTTATTATTATACCACAAAAGACCAGAGAAAAATCAGGAGAAACAAATGAAAACCCCCATGGAGTTAATATTCAAAGGCACTGGGTTAATGCTCCTGGTGATGAGGAAGGGAAAGGGAAACATCCCAAACCAATCTCCAGAATAAACAACTTTTTTTGCAATAAATGTTTGCCAAATGCTAACAGAAATATCAGGACTAAATTGCATCCATTAGCAGGAGTTTAGCAACAGCTTAAGGGTGGAAGTTGATGCTTTCTGCCTTGTAAACAAATTAGTTTATAGTGACAAATAAGATGAGCCTTCTTAGCTAATGTTATGAGTTTAGCTTGTTAAATATTTAACATTTACCTTTCAATTTCCAGTGTGGATTAAGCAGTTCTCCAAACACTGGTGGCCCAGCAGCAGATGGAGATGCACAGCCCTGCTCTGCCTCAGAAATAAAAAAAAAAAAACACGTTAAGTCAAAGAGGAAGCAAATGGGAGCTTTCAGGAAAGGCTTAAAAAGTGGTTGTTTGCACTCATTTTTATTTACATTTATTTTATCTAGCTCTGCTTTAAAACAGTGATAATCAATTTAGCCTCGACCAGATTGGACAGAAACAAATATTGGACAAATCCTTCCCAAAAAAAAAACCTCTTGCTGGTGGCAAAGTATTTTTCCTTCCACAACTGGAGAGCAAAGGTAAGATTTAAAAAAAAACCCCAAAACACTGAAAGATCCCACAAATCCTCACAGCTCCAGACAGAAAGGAGAGTGGGAGGAGAAGAAAGTATAACAGGGTTGCAACTTTATTTTTAGGTCAGAAATATGCACCAGATTTAGTCAAGTTTGGTAGTGCCTGGTCATAAACAGGGAATGGGCTGGTTTTTATGTGGTCTACAATGAATTAATAAGGAATCCACAATTCTATGTGTAAAAATCCTTGCTTTTAGAAGATAAAAATTTTAATATCATTTTATCTATAGGTGATATTTTTTTTTCTTAAAGCTATTTTGTCAATTTACCCTCCTAAAATCCTAATTTTAGCAGCAGCCACATTTTTCTCCCAAGCCCTCTGAAAGTTTTCAGCTGCTTTAGCAAGCCAGAAATATCCCACAGCAAAATTCAAAATTGAAAAATTCCTTAAATGTACAATTCCCATTCTCCCTTTTCCCAAAAATTCCCGTTTTCTCAGCATAAACAGAGCCCTCATGGTGGACAGGGAATTTCCAGATTATTAGAGAGTCTGGCTGGAGCAGTTTGCTAAAAAACAAGGAGGATGTTTGGGGCTTGTCTGTAATTTTTGTAAATTTTAAATCCCGGGAAAAGCGGGGTTTGTTTTGGAAAAGCCTGAGGCGCTGACATTTTCTAATTTATTTTTTATTTTTATTTGATTCATTTATTTTTATATAAAAATAAAAACTCAGTGCTGCAGGAAAAGAAAAGTTTTGAAGCATCATTTTGGGACTTTTAATCCTCGTTTTGGCCTCCACAATCAGTAATTATCACTCTTAATGAACAGTGATGATCCTTTCAATAACAGCCCTGAAACTTTGGTGTTCTGGTGAATAATTAGTGTGACAAATTAAAAAGCAAATTAAAATTCCTTTCCAGAACAGTTTTCCTCACTTTCTGTGCCCTCAGTGTTTTTGTCTCTTCCTCCTCCTCAAATCAGCTGAACCCTCCATTCCCCCAGACTTCATTTTCACATTTCAACACTCTGAATGATTAGCTAGAACACATTTTATTCTTTATGTGCTAAAAATTATTTAACAAATTGCTTTCACTGCCTGAATCCTGATTATCCCACACACAAACGAATTTTTCTCTGTCTCTCCAAGGTTCCTCTCAGCCTCCTTCTGGGAGCGTTTTCCTCCTTAGAAAATCAGATTTAATCTCTTTTTTTTTGTTGGTTTTTTTTTCCTCCAGGGTAAGTTTATGGGAACAGAGGAACAATGACCTCGAGCTGCACCTCGGTCCCCAGGAGGAAGCAGAGGAGGAGGAGGAGGAGGAGGAGGAGAGCAGCAGCAGCTCGGGCAGGGATTCCCCGGCTCTGTCAGCGCTGGGAGATTTCCAGATTCTTCCCTTGGAGATCTTCCAAATGGTGCTGAATTACCTCTCAGGTGAGGACCTGAAACATCAATATCTCAAAATTACCTTCGAATTTTTTTAAATATTTCATTTACTAAGAAATCACGAAGGTTTAAATTTTTTTATTATTATTTAAAATGTTGTCTCTTTTAAGTAGGTAATTTTATGTGGCTTTAACTCTGAATTTTCAGAGTTAAAAATTTCAATGACAATCTCAATCTATTTGCTGGTTTTTTTGCCTATCAAATGTGAAAATTATTCCTTAGATCTATCAATTTCTAATTACTCTGCCAAAGCAGAACAATCATTAATTTATAAAATCTGATTTCTTGGCCTTGTTTTCAAAGCCAGAAAAAGTCATTGACTCCTGATCAGCATTTTTCTTTTGCAGTGAGGATTTAGGAGTGTCCTGAGTGTGATAATTGATAAAAGATTCGTGTTAATATTAAATTTAAAAATATAAAAGTATATAAGAAGTATAAAAAAGTATATTAAAAGTATATAAAAAGTATATAAAAAGTAGATAAAAAGTAGATAAAAAGTATATTAAAAGTATATAAAAAGTATATAAAAATATAAAAGTATTGGGGTTTGTATAAACCAGAATACTTAAATAAGACATGGACCTAGATAAAGGGAAATATATGCTTAAAACCATTCTGTTTAAATCCCCCTGTTATGAATATTGTGTTTTCTCAATAAATTGTATTTGATACCAGTTTGTAAAACGAGGCTTTCCCACGGCCTGAAAGATTTTGCAAAATCAGATTTCCTGATTTTTTTGCAAAATCAGATTTCCTGATTTTTTTTTTTCCAAATCACATTTCTTGATTTTCCTGATTTGTGCAATCAGTTGCAGCCTATCCACTAAGACCAGCCTTCCCAATTTTTTATTTACCAAGATCACATGGATATCTGTGAGACTTGACAAATTGTCTGGAGATTTCACATCACACAAAGGTCCCATGGATGTTTTTTTGATCACCAATGGCAGAATTATGACAACAACAACAAAAAAAAAAAATTATTGATTACTCCAAGGAAACCATAATATAAAAAGGAGCTGCAAACCAAGTTTGGGCTGTGACCCCTCACATTTCCCCAGCACTGCTTGCTCTGTCTGTATAAAATAAAGCAATCTAAATTTTGCAATAAAGGCTCTGGGTCTTCCTCAGTGTTTGCTGTTGGACCCTGCAGGTAGCACAGGCACACTGAGCTTAAAGTTATATAATTAAATATATAAAATAGAAATAGATAAATATAAAATAGAAATATATAAATATATGTAAATAAATCTAAATCTAAATCTAAATCTAAATCTAAATAGAAATATATAAAATATATATAAATCTAAATCTAAATCTAAATCTAAATCTATAAATAAATATAAATATATAAATATATAATATATATATAAATCTAAATCACTCTAAATCTAAACATCTATAAATCTATAAATCTATAAATATTTATATATTTATATAAAAATTTATTATTATTATTATTATTATTATTATTATTATTATTATTATTATTATTATTATTATTATTATTATTATTATCATTATTATATATTCCCACAACAGTCCAGTGTCCACTGCTTTGGAATCATCCCAATCTGGCCCAGTTCAAGGTCAAAAATTTTATTTCTAGACACTGTTCTTAGACCTCAACCCTTCCTATCCTTTCTCCCACCAAACATCTGGAGGATGATTTTTTTTTCTGCTTCATTTAACCATTTCCTTTATCTCTTTTTGCTTTCTAGCAATGAAACACAATTTTTTTCTCTTGATTCCAAAGCAACCATTTTTCTCATGTTGTTTCAGTTGTTTCTCTTGATTCCAAAGCAACCATTTTGCTCATGTTGTTTCAATTTTTTCTCTTGATTCCAAAGCAACCATTTTGCTCATGTTGTTTCAATTTTTTCTCGATTCCAAAGCAACCATTTTGCTCATGTTGTTTCAATTTTTTCTCTTGATTCCAAAGCAACCATTTTGCTCATGTTGTTTCAATTTTTCTCTTGATTCCAAAGCAACCATTTTGCTCATGTTGTTTCAATATTTTTTCTTGATTCCAAAGCAACCATTTTGCTCATGTTGTTTCAATTTTTTTCTCTTGATTCCAAAGCAACCATTTTGCTCATGTTGTTTCATTTTTTTCTCTTGATTCCAAAGCAACCATTTTGCTCATGTTGTTTCAATTTTTTCTCTTGATTCCAAAGCAACCATTTTGCTCATGTTGTTTCAATTTTTTCTCTTGATTCCAAAGCAACCATTTTGCTCACGTTGTTTCAGTTTTTTCTCTCGATTCCAAAGCAACCATTTTGCTCATGTTGTTTCAATTTTTTTCTCTTGATTCCAAAGCAACCATTTTGCTCATGTTGTTTCAGTTTTTTCTCTTGATTCCAAAGCAACCATTTTGCTCACGTTGTTTCAGTTTTTTTCTCTTGATTCCAAAGCAACCATTTTGCTAATATTGTTTTAATGGAATTAGCAGGAATGCCATCTCTAACCCTTTGTTTTTTTGCAGTGAGGGATATCAGCAGGCTGAGCATGGTGTCCAAAACCATCAGTGGCCTCCTGATCCATTACATCTCCACCTCATCAGGGAGCCGCAGGCTGCTGCTGCAGGACTTCCACAGCCCCCAGCTCCCTGCCAGGACAGAGGGACCCTCCATCCTGGAACACTACAAATCTCTAGGTGAGGCTAAACCCACCCTCCATCAGCCATGGGAGTGCTGAGGGTGTGAGCAAAAAAAAAAAACCAGAGGGGTGGAATAATTCCTTGCAGTGCTCTCTGTGTGTTCTGCCTCAGCATTGATGGGTTGTGGAAAAAAAAATTCCTGTGTGGTCCACCTTAAAATTTCTGAGTTTTGGAAAAAAAAAAACCCTGGATTTTCCACCTGGAAAGCTCTGAGTTACAGAAATAAACCCTGAAACTTGAAAAGCTCTGAATTATGAAAAAAAAAACCACCCAAAACCCCCTGAATGTCCCACCTGAAAATCTCTGAGTAATGGAAAAAACCCCTGAAACCTGAAAACCTCTGAATTATGAAAAAAAAAAACCAAAAAACCCCTGAATGTCCCACCTGAAAAGCTCTGAATTATGAAAAAAAAGAACCCAAAAACCCTGAATGTCCCACCTGGAAACCTCTGAATTATGAAAAAAAACCACCCAAAAAACCCTGAATGTCCCACCTGAAAATCTTTGAGTTATGGAAAAAAACCCTGAAACCTGAAAACCTCTGAATTATGAAAAAAAACCCCAACAAAAACTCCTGCATGTATCACCTGAAAACCTCTGAATTATGGAAAAAAAAAACCCAAAAAACCTGAATGTCCCACCTGAAAACCTCTGAGTTTTGGAAAAAAAATCCCTGCATGTCCCACCCCAAAATTTCTGAATTATGGAAATAAATTCCTGTGTGTCCTGCATTCTCTGGGTGTCCCAAAATTTCTGAGTTACAGAAAAAAAAAAACCTACCTGCATTTTCAAGCTGTATTTTTTTCTCTCTACCTCCATTTTCAGTCTGTATTTTTTTCTCTATATCTGCATTTTCAAACTGTATTTTTTTTCTCTGTACCACAGGGCTGCTGCTCAAGAGGTGCACCCTGCTGCTGCC
>JAREIS010000475.1:0-180000 GCA_030060385.1 Muscicapa striata striata | reverse complement strand
GGTGCTGCCCCAGCCCGGTTCGGTTCGGGGGTGCTGCCCCAGCCCGGTTCGGTTCGGGGTGCTGCCCCAGCCCGGTTCGGTTCGGGGGGTGCTGCCCCAGCCCGGTTCGGTTCCGGGGGTGCTGCCCGGCCCGGTTCGGTTCGGGGGGTGCTGCCCCAGCCCGGTTCGGTTCCGGGGGTGCTGCCCGGCCCGGTTCGGTCCGGGGGTGCTGCCCCAGCCCGGTTCGGTCCGGGGGTGCTGCCCCAGCCCGGTTCGGTTCCGGGGGTGCTGCCCCAGCCCGGTTCGGTCCGGGGTGCTGCCCCGGCCCGGTTCGGGGGTGCTGCCCCAGCCCGGCCCGGTGCTGTCGGTTTCGGTCGGGGGTGCTGCCCCAGCCCGGTTCGGTTCCGGGGTGCTGCCCAGCCCGGTTCGGTTCTGGGGTGCTGCCCCAGCCCGGTTCGGTTCTGGGGTGCTGCCCGGCCCGGTTCGGGGGGTGCTGTCCGGCCCGGTTCGGTTCTGGGGTGCTGCCCCGGCCCGGTCCGGGGGTGCTGCCCCAGCCCGGCCCGGTTCGGTTCGGCTCTGCCCGTCCCGCCGCAGGCAGCGCCGCCGCCTGGAGCTGCGGATCCGCCTGTTCTGCCGGGCCGTGCTGCTCTCCGGGAGCCGCCGCGGCGACTCCGCCTTCTGGCTGACGCGGATCCTCAAACCCTGGCCCATGGTCAACCAGGCCCGCCTGCTCTACCTCATCTTCGGGCCCGTGTCCTCCCGCGACGGTGAGCCGGGCCTGGGCCCCGGGGCGGGGAGAGCTGCTGGCAGGAAACCCCCGGAAAGGGGATGGAGGCACGAAATGGGGTGGGGGGAAAGGGATCCTAAAGCTCAGCCAGTGTCCCATGGGCAGGGGAACCTTCCCCAGTGCCAGGGGGCTCCAAATCCCCAGCCAGGCTCCAAACTGCCAGGGATGGGGCTGGCCTGGGGCACCCTGCCATTCCTGGGACATCCCTGGGAAATCCATTCTGAGACATCCCTGGGAAATCCATTCCTGGGGCACTGCCAGGGATGGGACATCCCTGGGAAATCCATTCCTGGGGCACTGCCAGGGATGGGACATCCCTGGGAAATCCATTCCTGAGGCATCCCTGGGAAATCCATTCCTGAGGCATCCCTGGGAAATCCATTCCTGAGGCATCCCTGGGAAATCCATTCCTGAGACATCCCTGGGAAATCCATTCCTGGGACATCCCTGGGAAATCCATTCCTGAGGCATCCCTGGGAAATCCATTCCTGAGGCATCCCTGGGAAATCCATCCCTGGGGCATCCCTGGGAAATCCATTCCTGAGACATCCCTGGGAAATCCATTCCTGAGGCATCCCTGGGAAATCCATTCCTGAGACATCCCTGGGAAATCCATTCCTGAGGCATCCCTGGGAAATCCATTCCTGAGGCATCCCTGGGAAATCCATTCCTGAGGCATCCCTGGGAAATCCATTCCTGAGACATCCCTGGGAAATCCATTCCTGGGACATCCCTGGGAAATCCATTCCTGAGACATCCCTGGGAAATCCATTCCTGAGGCATCCCTGGGAAATCCATTCCTGAGACATCCCTGGGAAATCCATTCCTGGGACATCCCTGGGAAATCCATTCCTGAGGCATCCCTGGGAAATCCATTCCTGGGACATCCCTGGGAAATCCATTCCTGGGGCATCCCTGGGAACATCCATTTTCCTGGGGCATCCCTGGGAAATCCATTCCTGAGGCATCCCTGGGAAATCCATTCCTGAGACATCCCTGGGAAATCCATTCCTGGGACATCCCTGGGAAATCCATTCCTGAGGCATCCCTGGGAAATCCATTCCTGAGACATCCCTGGGAAATCCATTCCTGAGACATCCCTGGGAAATCCATTCCTGAGGCATCCCTGGGAAATCCATTCCTGAGGCATCCCTGGGAAATCCATTCCTGAGACATCCCTGGGAAATCCATTCCTGAGACATCCCTGGGAAATCCATTCCTGAGGCATCCCTGGGAAATCCATTCCTGGGGCATCCCTGGGAAATCCATTCCTGAGGCATCCCTGGGAAATCCATTCCTGAGGCATCCCTGGGAAATCCATTCCTGGGGCATCCCTGGGAAATCCATTCCTGGGACACTTCCAGGGATGAGACATCTCTTGGAAATCCATTCCAGCCCCTGCCCACCCTCACAGGATTCTCTTTGTAAGGAAGGGATTCCTTCCTAAACCCAATCTAAACCTGCCCTCTGTCCATCTAAAACCATTGGAAAAAAAAAAAAAATAAATAAATAAAATAAAAAAAAAGTTCTGCTCAATCAGCCATCACTAACAGACAGAAAATATATAAATTATTCACACACATACACATATAAGTTACAATTCAATGAATAAATTAAGTGACACCTCTGCTCCTCTATTCTGCCCTGCTTGGGGTAGGTTTAAATCTAGCTCTAAGCAGATTCCCTGAAGGAAAACACATTTTCTCACTTAATTATTAAATCTGAGTTTCTTTAAGTGTGACTCTATTAAAATGACAGATAGAAAATAATCCCAAATTCAGTGACGCCACCTTAATTCCTCTCCTCTGCCTAGGCTGAGTTTAGCAACTTCCTTGTTTAAAAAAAAAAATGTCACTTACTAGCAGTTGTGATTGATATATCACTCAGGACATGTGGTCTGGCAGAAAATGATAGAAGGACCAACAGATGAGACCAGTCTGAAGGGTTTAGCTGATGCAATTAAGCTGCTGTATGGTACAGAAGCTAGAGAATGGACAGCAGATGATGTTATCAGTCTTGTGGATGAGCTGTCAGGTGTGTTTTTGCCTTTATCATTCATCCCTGGGATTGTGGATCCTCCAAACCCAGCTGTGTGCTGCAAAATTCCTCTCAGTAGCTGTGGCTTAACTGGAAAAGTCCTTCCCACTGGGAGGTCAGGCTGGGATGAGAGAAACTCAGCTTCATGTTTTCCCCATGGAGAAATCTTTTTAAAAATCCATGCAGGGCTTTAAAACTCAAATCTTGCCTTGAATTATTCAGGAAATGTTGTTCAAATGTGGAGTTTGCTCAAAATTCTCCTGAATGGTTTTGACCAGCTACACTGAGAGTTTGGGCTGTGTGGAGAGCTCTAATTATCACTGCTCTAATTACCTGTGCAATTTCACTGCTGCCTGTGCTGCTCAGAGGGGACTGAAATCCTCTCTCCTCCTTCTGAAGTGGTTCCCCAGGAGTGGCTGATGGAGAACAATGCAAGGCTCCTCCTGCTCAGTGGCAACAGCATCTGCTTCACCTTCATGGCCAGCAAAGCTGTGAATGGCAGAGCTGTGGAGCTGGCCAGGCTCATGGTCTTCATGGTTCTGGTGAGTACAGCTCAGCACAGCCCCTCTTTTCTCACAAATTCAGATTTGCTGCCTCAGGCTGGAAAAGATTCCCCAGCTGGTCCCACACAGCAGGGACAAATCCATCCCTGGGTGCTGTTCCCAAGGATAAATCCATCCCTGGGTGCTCTCCCAAGGATAAATCCAGCCCTGGGTGCTGTTCCCAGGGATAAATCCATCCCTGGGTGCTGTTCCCAAGGATAAATCCATCCCTGGGTGCTGTTCCCAAGGACAAATCCAGCCCTGGCTGCTGTTCCCAAGGATAAATCCATCCCTGGCTGCTGTCCCAGGGATAAATCCATCCCTGGGTGCTCTCCCAAGGATAAATCCAGCCCTGGGTGCTCTCCCAGGGACAAATCCATCCCTGGGTGCTGTTCCCAGAGATAAATCCAGCCCTGGGTGCTGTTCCCAAGGATAAATCCATCCCTGGGTGCTGTTCCCAAGGATAAATCCATCCCTGGGTGCTCTCCCAGAGATAAATCCATCCCTGGGTGCTGTTCCCAAGGATAAATCCAGCCCTGGGTGCTGTTCCCAGGGATAAATCCATCCCTGGGTGCTCTCCCAGGGATAAATCCAGCCCTGGGTGCTGTTCCCAGGGACAAATCCATCCCTGGGTGCTCTCCCAGAGATAAATCCAGCCCTGGGTGCTCTCCCAGGGATAAATCCATCCCTGGGTGCTCTCCCAGGGATAAATCCAGCCTTGGGTGCTCTCCCCAAGGATAAATCCAGCCCTGGGTGCTCTCCCAGGGATAAATCCAGCCCTGGGTGCTCTCCCAAGGATAAATCCAGCCCTGGGTGCTGTTCCCAAGGATAAATCCATCCCTGGGTGCTCTCCCAGGGATAAATCCATCCCTGGGTGCTCTCCCAGAGATAAATCCAGCCCTGGGTGCTGTTCCCAAGGATAAATCCAGCCCTGGGTTCTCCTCCACCTCTCTGCTCCCTGTCCAGCCCATCCCTGAGGAGAAGCACCACCAGCAGAATTCAGAATTCCCTTTGTTCCAGCAACAACAATTTCTGTGTCCTTGTCACATCCCCTGATTCTCCAACCCTGGGCACAACTAATCCAAAACCCATCATGAATTTGGATTGGCTGCTCTTAGGGAACTCCAGCTGCATTCTTTCCGTGTGCATTAACGCATATTTGTATTTATGCCAGACACACTCAAGTTGGTATTGGAGCCCAGGACAATGATTTGATCAGGTTTTTTTCTCTGGGAATGGAGGAGAAAGGGAGGGATGGGATTTGATTTTGCACCATAAAGCTGAATGTTGCAGCTTGTGAGCCTGCAGGTTAAAGGCCTGTACTGCATGGACTGGGCAGTAGATGCTGAGGAGGTGTGCAGGCTTCGGCAGCCCGACAGAACCAACCCTGCAGGCCTGAGCGCCTTCCCGCCATGCCTGATGGCCTGCTGCCAAAAGTCGCTGCGATGCCACAGCGTTCGAAGCCTGCCCTCCCTCCGGCGCCTGCGGGCTGCTGAGCCAACACCTTCCCCATCCCAGAATTCCTGAGCTTCTGGGATCATCCAGGACACCCCATGTCCCAGAGCAGTGTTTGGCTGTACCACAGCGCCCCCCAGAGCCTGCCCTTCCCTCCCTGCCCAGGGCTCAGGGCTCTGAGCCCTAAAAGTCCCAATTCCCTGCTTCACTGGTTGGGATCATCCAGGACACCCCATGTCCCAGGATGCTGGTGGGACTCCCAGGACCCCCCATGCCTCCGGCCACTCGCAGGGCTCTGAGCCCTAAAACCCAACTTCCCAAATTCCGAATGTTTGGCATCCATCTCAGCCTGCCATGGCAGGACACCCCCATGTCCAGATGGGTTTGGGTCTGGTGACCCCAGAGCCTGCCCTCCCTGCCGTGACCCCGACCCTCTCTCCCAATCCCACTCCTGAGATTTGCACACAATTCAGGTCCATCAATTCACACTGTTGGATCACCATCCCCATGTCCCAGGGGCCACCCTGCCCAGCCTGGGCCTTGGCCGCCCAGCTCCAGGGATCCAGGGATCCAGGGACCCAGGCCTGGGCACAAAAATCCCTCGGAACAAAAATCACCAAATTAAGCTATTAGAACTAATTAGATTAGTCATTAAGTACCATCATTGGGAAGAAATATTTATTTTAAATTACTTCTGTTGCTAAGGGATTCCTGGTGCTGTGGATGGTGAAATAACAGTGGTTTAAAATCTGTCCCACCAGAAAGCTGGGCTCAAAATCCCTTTGGGCTGAGCCTAAATCTGCACCAGCTGCAGCTGCTGCCTGTCCTCAGCCCTGCCTCAAGGCTGATGGTGGAGCTCAGCTCAGCTGGGCTCAGCTCAGCTCCTTGTCCTGGCACACCATTGTCTGTCTGTCCCTGTCTGTCCTGGGGGAGGAGTCTGGGAGAGCTCCTGAGCTCCCACCATGGGGCAGAGGCTGAGGGTAAATCCCAGCTTTACTGGGAGACCTCCTGAACTTTACTGGGAGAGCTCCTGAGCTTTACTGGGAGAGCTCCTGAGCTTTACTGGGTGAATTTCTGAGCTTTACTGGGTGAGCTTTACTGGGAGAGCTCCTGAGCTTTACTGGGAGAGCTCCTGAGCTTTACTGGGTGAATTTCTGAGCTTTACTGGGTGAGCTCCTGAGCTTTACTGGGAGAGCTCCTGAGCTTTACTGGGTGAATTTCTGAGCTTTACTGGGTGAGCTCCTGAGCTTTACTGGGTGAATTTCTGAGCTTTACTGGGTGAGCTCCTGAGCTTTACTGGGTGAATTTCTGAGCTTTACTGGGTGAATTTCTGAGCTTTACTGGGTGAATTTCTGAGCTTTACTGGGAGAGCTCCTGAGCTCTGAACTTTACTGGGAGAGCTCCTGAGCTTTACTGGGTGAGTTGCTGAGCTTTACTGGGTGAATTTCTGAGCTTTACTGGGTGAACCCTCACCTCCCTGCCCCTTTCCCTGCCTGCTTTCTGTGCCCTGCAGGAGAGCGGGATGAGGAGGACAGCAGCTTCCTGAACCTCTTCCACCTGATGAATGCCCAGGCCAACTTCCACAAGGAAATCCTCTACCTGGCCATGGGCAGCAGCAGCAGCAGCACAGCACCCCCTGAGCTCCACTGCCCCTCCTCTGCTCCTTCCTTCTCTCTGAACATTTGCACAGAAATTTCTCACATTCCCATCCCAGTAAGAGCTGGGCTGGCAGAAGTTGGGCTCAGCCCAGTGAGCTCATGCAGGGCTTGGGGAGTGAATTCCATTCCTTGTGCTCTGCTCCTCCAGGGAATTGGGCTGGGGCCTCTCCTTTGGGAACTCCAGCTGCATTCTTTTCCCACTGTGCATTAAAATGACATGATTTCCCCAGGATTTCTGATGTGCAGACACCAACTCAAGCTGTGTTATCCTAGCCCAGAACCCAAAACATTCTGAGCTCTCAAGTTTGTTTTCTCTTGGGAATTGGAGGAGAAAGGGAGGGATGGGATTTGAGGAGCTGCATTTTTCCAGCTTGCCAAGGTCTCTAACCCAGGCTCTGGGACAGAAATGCTCCTTTCTACATTCAGCTTTAGGGAAAGGTGATTTCTGGAAGCAATTCCAGTGCTTTCATCAAGCAAGGCATTTTCCCCTCTCAATCTCCAGGTTTTATAAAGCAAAAGAAACTTCAAATCTCTCCCCCTGCCCCAGGTAGCAACTGTTGGAGTGTTTTAGGATTTAGCCAAGTTGAAGACACCCATTAAACACATTCAATTAGAACACTGGTTCATTAAATGGATGAATGTTTGCTGCTCAGAGAAGGGTTTGATTTTCTGCTCTGTTGCCTTCCTCACAAACCCCTGTGCTGGCAATAAAAGGCACTCACACTCCTTGTGCTGTTTGCAACCTCCAGCCTCCTCAAGAGCCACTTTCCCACCCAAATATTCCCTTTCCAAACCTCTCAGCCTTCCTCCAGCACCAGCTTTTGCCACATTTAGCTCGGGACCAGATTTATCTCAGCTGCTCCCACCTGCTCCCATCAGCAGCAGCCTGGGAATTGCTCTGAAATTTGTCTGTCTGGAAATCCACAATTCCAGGGACATCCCTCGGCAGCGGGTCTGTGCCAGCAGGTGGCAGAGGTGAAACCTTCCCTGAGCGTCTCCCTGCTGGAAAAAGCCAGGAACATCCTTTCTTTTTTTTTTTTTTTTTTTTTTAAATATTTCCCTGGCTGCTCGAATGTGATGTTTTTAGGGCGCTGCAACGCTGTGTTCCCCGGGAATTTCAGCCTCAAAACCCTGGGATTTTCAGCCCCAAAACCCTGGGATTTTTAGCCCCAAAACCCTGGGAATTTCAGCCCCAAAACCCTGGGAATTTCAGCCCCAAAACCCTGGGATTTTTTAGCCCCAAACCTTGGGAATTTTAGCCTCAAAACCCTGGGATTTTCAGCCCCAAAACCCTGGGATTTTTAGCCCCAAAACCCTGGGAATTTCAGCCCCAAAACCCTGGAAATTTCAGCCCCAAAACCCTGGGATTTTCAGCCCCAAAACCCTGGAAATTTCAGCCCCAAAACCCTGGGATTTTCAGCCCCAAACCCTGGAAATTTCAGCCCCAAAACCCTGGGAATTTCAGCCCCAAAACCCTGGGAATTTCAGCCCCAAAACCCTGGGATTTTTTAGCCCCAAAACCATGGGATTTGCAGCCCCAAAACCTTGGGAATTTCAGCCCCAAAACCCTGGGATTTGCAGCCCCAAAACCCTGGAAATTTCAGCCCCAAAACCCTGGGATTTTTAGCCCCAAAACCCTGGGATTTTTAGCCCCAAAACCCTGGGATTTTTTAGCCCCAAAACCTTGGGAATTTCAGCCCCAAAACCATGGGATTTTTCAGCCCCAAAACCCTGGGAATTTCAGCCCCAAAACCCTGGGATTTTTCAGCCCCAAAACCCTGGGATTTTTCAGCCCCAAAACCCTGGGATTTCAGCCCCAAAACCCTGGGATTTTCAGCCCCAAAACCCGGGGAATTTCAGCCCCAAAACCCTGGGATTTTTCAGCCCCAAAACCCTGGGAATTTCAGTCCCAAAACCCTGGGAATTTCAGCCCCAAAACCCTGGGAATTTCAGTCCCAAAACCCTGGGATTTTTAGCCCGAAAACCCTGGGATTTTTAGCCCCAAAACCTTGGGAATTTCAGCCCCAAAACCCTGGGATTTTTCAGCCCCAAAACCCTGGGAATTTCAGCCCCAAACACCTGGGATTTTTTAGCCCCAAAACCCTGGGATTTGCAGCCCCAAAACCATGGGATTTGCAGCCCCAAAACCCTGGGAATTTCAGCCCCAAAACCCTGGGATCTTTAGCCCCCAAACCCTGGGATTTTTAGCCCCAAAACCCTGGGAATTTCAGCCCCAAAACCCTGGGATTTTTAGCCCCAAAACCCTGGGATTTTTTAGCCCCAAAACCATGGGATTTGCAGCCCCAAAACCTTGGGAATTTCAGCCCCAAAACCCTGGGAATTTCAGCCCCAAAACCCTGGGATTTTTTAGCCCCAAACCTTTGGAATTTCAGCCCCAAAACCCTGGGAATTTCAGCCCCAAAATCCTGGGAATTTCAGCCCCAAAACCCTGGGATTTGCAGCCCCAAAACTCTGCGAATTTCCCCTTGGAATTCCCAAAAATTGATTTCTGAAGGGAAAGAAATTCCAGGCTCTGCTTTCCACTCAGGACCAAAATTTGAGCAGGAAACAGCCTCAGATGTGAGAACAGCGCCGGGAATCTGCAGCTCCGGTCCTTGGGAGTCCCTCTGATGGTCGGGAATCGCTCCCGATCAATAACCCCGATCAATAACCCCGATCAATAACTCCAATCAATAACCCCGATCAATAACTCCGATCAATAACCCCGATCAATAACCCCGATCAATAACCCCGATCAATAACTCCGATCAAAAACCCGATCAATAACCCCGATCAATAACCCCAATCAATAACCCCAATCAATAACCCCGATCAATAACCCCGATCAATAACCCCAATCAATAACCCCAATCAATAACCCCGATCAATAACCCCGATCAATAACCCCGATCAATGACCCCGATCAATAACCCCGATCAATAACCCCGATCAAAAACCCGATCAATAACCCCGATCAATAACCCCAATCAATAACCCCAATCAATAACCCCGATCAATAACCCCGATCAATAACCCCAATCAATAACCCCAATCAATAACCCCGATCAATAACCCCGATCAATAGCCCCGATCAATAACCCCGAGCAGAGCCCGGCCCTTTGTGGGTCCCGCCTCATTCCCGGCCCCAGGAATTCCAGCCCAGCGGGACATTAAACCCATCCAGTGCCACCCCCTGGTGGCTCCAAGCCCCGCCCAACCTGGCTCGGGACACTTCGGGGATCCAGGGACATCCCTGGGGGCAGATTTTATCCCATTTCCATCAAACAGGACTTTCCTTCCCAATCCCACCCCCTGAAACATTCCTGAGAATTCCTGCAGGAACAAATCACTGGGAATCAGGAGCCTGGAACATTCCTGAGGAATTCCTGCAGGAACAAATCGAGTTCTCAATAACGGGAATCAGGAGCCTGAAACATTCCCAAGGAATTTCTGCAAGCTCAAATCCTGTTCTCAATAACGGGAATCAAGAGCCTGAAACATTCTGGGAGGAATTCCCCAGACTCAAATCGAGTTCTCAGTAATGGGAATCAAGAGCCTGAAACATTCCTGAGAATTCCTGCAGGAATAAATCGAGTTCTCAATAATGGGAATCAGGAGCCTGGAACATTCCTGAGGAATTCCTGCAGGAACAAATCGAGTTCTCAATAACGGGAATCGGGAACCTGAAACATTCCCAAGGAATTTCTGCAAGCTCAAATCCTGTTCTCAATAACGGGAATCAAGAGCCTGGAACATTCCCGAGGAATTCCTGCAGGAACAAACCGAGTTCTCAATAACGGGAATCAGGAGCCTGAAACATTCCCGAGGAATTCCTGCAGGAATAAATCGAGTTCTCAATAACGGGAATCGGGAACCTGAAACATTCCTGAGGAATTTCTGCAGGAACAAATCACTGGGAATCAGGAGCCTGAAACATTCCTGGGAATTCCTGCAGGCTCAAACCGAGTTCTCAGTAACCTCCCCTCCTTCAGGCCGAGTGTGGAGCCACATGTGCAGCGGGGGGAGAGTGAGTGAGTGAGTGAGTGAGGGAGGGAGGGAGGGAGGGAGTGAGTGAGGGAGTGAGTGAGTGAGTGAGTGAGTGAGTGAGTGAGTGAGTGAGTGAGTGAGTGAGTGAGTGAATGATTCCCATTACTGAGAATGTGATTTGTTCCTGCAGGAATTCCTCAGGAATGTTTCAGGCTCCTGATTCCCATTATTGAGAACTCGGTTTGAGCCTGCAGGAATTCCTCAGGAATGTTTCAGTTCCTGACTCCCGTTATTGAGAACAGGATTTGTTCCTGCAGGAATTCCTCGGGAACGTTTCAGGCTCCTGATTCCCATCACTGAGAATGTGATTTGAGCCTGCAGGAATTCCTCAGGAATATTTCAGGCTCCTGATTCCCATCACTGAGAATGTGATTTGTTCCTGCAGGAATTCCTCAGGAATATTTCAGGCTCCTGATTCCCATTATTGGGAACAGGATTTGTTCCTGCAGGAATTCCTCGGGAATGTTCCAGGCTCCTGATTCCCATCACTGAGAATGTGATTTGTTCCTGCAGGAATTCCTCGGGAATGTTCCAGGCTCCTGATTCCCATCACTGAGAATGTGATTTGTTCCTGCAGAATTCCTCGGGAATGTTCCAGGCTCCTGATTCCCATTACTGAGAATGTGATTTGTTCCTGCAGGAATTCCTCAGGAATGTTCCAGGCTCCCGATTCCCATTATTGGGAACAGGATTTGTTCCTGCAGGAATTCTCAGGAATGTTTCAGTTCCTGACTCCCGTTATTGAGAACAGGATTTGTTCCTGCAGGAATTCCTCAGGAATGTTTCAGGCTCCTGATTCCCATTATTGGGAACAGGATTTGTTCCTGCAGGAATTCCTCGGGAATGTTCCAGGCTCCCGATCCCCGGCTCCGTTCGGCTCCCGGCTGAGCGAGCAGCATTTCCTCGCCCCGGGGGCTGCCAGGAGGGATCACCCTGGGCGGCTCCAGGGCTGAAATCCCCAGCCTGGAGTTTCTCTGGGAATTTCACTGCCAGGAACTGCAGAGTCACGCACTGAGCTGGCAGCACTGACCGCATCCAGCATTCCCAGACTCTGAAATCCCTTTTTTTCCTCTCTCCTGAAAGTCACACCACCCATTCCAGCATTTCCCAGCCCTCCCTGGATCCTGTTTTCTCACACGCTTTTGTGGTGTTTCCATGGACAACTGAAGGATCACAATTTTCACCATTTTGGATATTTCAGGTGTTTCTTGCTCAGAAAAATAAAAATATAAAACCCTGGGAGACACCAGGAATGTGAAAATTTTGCCTTCTGGGAGGGTGAAACTTTCATTCCTTGCCCGTGATTGGTGGTGGGAGGGCAGGGATTGATGCAGGGCTTTAAAAAAGGACAGAAAAAATTCCTCCTGCTGCCCCAAACACCTCCCAGGCATCTCCAGGAACCTCTGAAATGTTTTTTCCACCCGACAGGAATTCCCGTCGTGTTTACAACACGCAGTGACACCGCAGCCATCTTCCCTCTCCGTGTCTTTATTCCACTCCCTGAACGCTGCTCATCAGAAATAGAAGCGATTTCCGAAAATTTGGAGTTTTACACGCAGATGAGCGGCCTCGGACGGGCTCATGCCGAGGGGACACGGCACAGAGAGGGGAGGGGACATCCCCCCCCTGGGGACACCGCCAGCGTCACCGGGAGCATGCCAGGTCCTGGCAGGGGGAAGGACACGGGTGCTGGCAGGGGGAAGGACACAGGTCCCGGCAGAGAGAAGGACACGGGTGCTGGCAGGGGGAAGGACACGGGTCCTGGCAGGAGGATTAGCCGGGTCCTGGCAGGGAGAGAAGGACACAGGTCCTGGCAGGAGAAGGACACAGGTCCTGGCAGGAGGATTAGCCGGGTCCTGGCAGGAGGAAGGACACGGGTCCTGGCAGGGGGATTAGCCGGGTCCTGGCAGAGAGAAGGACACAGGTCCTGGCAGGAGGATTAGCCGGGTCCTGGCAGGAGGAAGGACACGGGTCCTGGCAGGGGCATTAGCCGGGTCCTGGCAGGGAGAAGGACACAGGTCCTGGCAGGAGGAAGGACACGGGTCCTGGCAGGGGGATTAGCCGGGTCCTGGCAGAGAGAAGGACACAGGTCCTGGCAGGAGGATTAGCCAGGTCCTGGCAGAGGGAAGCACACAGGTCCCGGCAGGGGGATTAGCCGGGTCCTGGCAGGAGGAAGGACACGGGTCCTGGCAGGGGCATTAGCTGGGTCCTGGCAGAGAGAAGGACACAGGTCCTGGCAGGAGGAAGGACACGGGTCCTGGCAGGAGGAAGGACACGGGTCCTGGCAGGGAGATTAGCTGGGTTCTGGCAGGAGGAAGGACACAGGTCCTGGCAGGAGGAAGGACACGGGTCCTGGCAGGAGGAAGGACACGGGTCCTGGCAGGAGGAAGGACACGGGTCCTGGCAGGGGCATTAGCCGGCTCCCCACAGCCCCTCGGAGCCCCTCCCGTGTTCCCCCATCCCTTCCCCGGCCCCGCCGGCTCCGTGCCCGCTCCGCGCTGGGCTCGCGGGGGTTAACGCTGCTCCAGGAGGCTCCGAGGGACACGAACCGAGCGGGGGCTGCGGGGGAGAGAGAGAGAGAGAGAGAAAAAGAGAGAGAAAAAGAGAGAGAGAGAAAGAGAAAGAGAGAGAGAAAGAGAAAGAGAGAGGAGAGGCCTTGGTGAGGCGGGCCCGGGGCTGCGGGACCGCGGGGATGGAGCAGGGGATGGAAAAGAGGGGATGGAAAATAGGGGATGGAAAAGAGGGGATGGAAAAGAGGGGATGGAAAAGAGGGGATGGAAAAGAGGGGATGGAAAAGAGGGGATGGAAAATAGGGGATGGAGAGAGGGGATGCAGCAGGGGATGGAAAATAGGGGATGGAAAAGAGGGGATGGAGCAGCTCCGTGCGGGAAAGGCAGAGATGGAGCAGCTCCGTGCAGGAGAAACGGGGATGGAGCAGAGAGGATGGAGCAGGGGGAATGGAGCAGAGGGGATGGAACAGAGGGGATGGAACAGAAGGGATGGAGCAGAGGGGATGGAGCAGAGGGGATGGAGCAGCTCCGTGCGGGAGAAGCAGGAATGGAGCAGCTCCATGCGGGAGCAGCGGGGATGGAGCAGCGAGGGTGAAGCAGCTCCGTGCCCCGGATCCCAGGACGCTCCTTTTCCTCCCTGGATGTCCCAGCCGGATCCCGCCCGGTTTCCCCCCGAGCTGTCCCGTTTCTCCCCCGCCAGGAACAAAAGCCGCCGGCCCAGCTGCAGCGAAATGCGATAAACCGGGCCCGGAGCCCCCGGCCCAGCTGCAGCGAAATGCGATAAACCGGGCCCGGAGCCCCCGGCCCGAGCTGCAGCTGAATGCGATAAACCGGGCCCGGAGCCCCCGGCCCAGCTGCAGCTGAACGCGATAAACCGGGCCCGGAGCCCCCGGCCCAGCTGCAGCTGAAGGCGATAAACCCGGCCCGGAGCCCCCGGCCCGAACTGCAGCTGAATGCGATAAACCGGGCCCGGAGCCCCCGGCCCAGCTGCAGCTGAACGCGATAAACCGGGCCCGGAGCCCCCGGCAGCTGCGCACGGCCGGGGCTGAGCGGCCTGGCCTGGAAAATCAGCCCCGGGCTCCCCTCCCAGCCAAAACCAACAGCGCCCGAGCGACCCCGAACCCACCGAAACACCCCCGAACCCACCGAAACAGCCCCGAACCCACCGAAACACCCCTGAACCCACCGCAACACCCCCGAACCCACCGAAACACCCCCGAACCCACCGCAACACCCCCGAACCCACCGAAACACCCCTGAACCCACCGAAACACCCCCGAACCCACCGCAACACCCCCATCCCTCCCCGAACCCACCGAAACACCCCCGAACCCACCGCAACACCCCCGAACCCACCGCAACACCCCCGAACCCACGGAAACACCCCATCCCTCCCCGAACCCACCGAATCACCCCCGAACCCACGGAAACACCCCCATCCCTCCCCCAAACACCCTCCCTCCCCGAACCCCCCATGGGCTCGGGGCTCACCTGGGCGCCCCCCGGGCGCTGCCGAGCCGCATCTCCCGCCGCTCCCTCAGAGCATGTAAATGATGTAGGACAGGATCACCAGGCCCAGGATGGCGAAGAACATCAGGATGAAAATGTCCAGCATGGTGGGGGAGGGGGGCTCCGGGCAGGGATTCGGGTTCCTGGCAGGGATTTGGGGCTCCTGGCAGAGCTGCCGCTGCGCCCCCCCGTCCCCGCCCGAGGCTCAGGATGCAGAGACGATGCCGGAGCTGATGGAGCCGCGCTCCGGCGGGAGAGCGAGGCACAAACCCCGGAGCAGCCTTTCCTGCCTTCCTTTCCTTTCCTTCCTTCCTTCCTTCCTTCCTTCCTTCCTTCCTTCCTTCCTTCCTTCCTTCCTTCCTTCCTTCCTTCCTTCCTTCCTTCCTTCCTTCCTTCCTTCCTTCCTTCCTTCCTTCCTTCCTTCCTTCCTTCCTTCCTCCCTCCCTTCCTCCCTCCCTTCCTTCCTCCCTTCCCTTTTTTCTTTCTTTCTTTCTCCCTTCCTTTCTGTCCTTCCTTCCTCTTTCTTTTTTCTTTTCTTTCTTTCATTTCTTCCTCCTTTTCCTCCTCTCTTCCTTCCTTTCTTCCTTCATTTCTCCCTCCTTCCCTTCCGTTCTCTTCTTTCTCCTTCTTTCTTTCTTCCTCTCTCCCTTCCTTTCTCCCTTCCTTTCTTTCCTTTTTCCTTTCCTTCCTTTCTTTCTGGCACTGCCACTTTGTTTCCCTCGATTTTTTTTTTTTTTTTATTTTTTTTTTTTTTTTACCGCAGCTGTTGATAAACCAAGTCCTTCCCTGCATTTTTTTTTTTTAAGCAGCACCTGAATTCCCAGGGCTCCACGGAAACCCCTCGGCTCCAAAACAGCCCCGAGCTTTCCAAAACTGGGCCGTGAGCCGAGGAGCTGCAGCCCAGGGGGTCCCCAGGGATGCCCCAGGCTCGGGGGAGGTGAAAACCCGAGCTCTGGAATCCCCCCCTCGTCCCAACCCAGCAGGAAAAGCGACCTCAATCAAAGCCAGCACAATCAGCAGGTAAAAATTAAACTTTTATTTTCAATCTGAGTCAGCCGGGAAGAGAATTGGTCGGGTTGTTCCATTCCATGGGTTTTCTTTTTTTTTTTTTTTTTGAAAAAAAAAAAAAAATTTTGATAATTTTTTTTTTTTTTTTTTTTTTACTGGTGGGTGCTCAACCCAGAAAGGACACAAGGACAAAACCCCAATCAAGCAACAGATCCCGAGGAAAACACGTTCTAAGCTCAGCACTGAGACACAACCAGGGAAAAGCTGGGATGGACGAGCTCTGTTTTACACGTGATGAGAAGCAACCATTCAGCTTTTTCATCCTTCTTCTTCCTAGGATTTTTTTTTTTTTACTCTTTTATTTATTTATTTATTTTAAATACAGGTTTAGGTGCTTTTCAGCTATGAAAAAACAAAAAAAAAAAAAAAGGCAAAAAAAGTGCATAAAGTTGAGAGAAAAGGCAGAAATCAAGCAGTAAGAGGTTTGTTTTCCCATGGTGGGGGTGAAAGAGGCACGGGAGGGGAGAATTTAGGGACAATGATTTCGAGGGAGGATTAAAAAAAGGTCTGTATCCCAAAAGGGAATTTCCCATTATTTGGTCCATTAAAAAAGGGTTTATTCACATTGATGTTCCCCCCCATTCCCAGACAAGAACGTGATTAAGAAGAGGATTCAGCAGGGAGAGGCGGCTCCCCCTGCCCTTGTGCTCCCTGTTTTAGCACCAGCTGGGATTCCCACCCGGGCAGCCCAGCCTGGGGGCTCCTGTCACCCCAAATCCCTGTCCCTGTCCCACTGCAGCCCAGCCTGGGGGCTCCTGTCACCCCAAATCCCTGTCCCTGTCCCACTGCAGCCCAGCCTGGGGGCTCCTGTCACCCCAAATCCCTGTCCCACTGCAGCTGAGACACCCATTCTGGGGGCTCCTGTGTCACCCTAAATCCCTGTCCCTGTCCCACTGCAGCTGGGATTCCCATTCTGGGGGGTCCTGTCACCCCAAATCCCTTTCCCACTGCCACTGGGATTGCCATTCTGGGGCTCCTGTGTCACCCCAAATCCCTGTCCCTGTCCCAGCTGGGATTGCCATCCTGCTCCTGTCACCCCAAATCCCTGTCCCACTGCCACTGGGATTGTCATTCTGGGTGCTCCTGTGTCACCCTAAATCCCTGTCCCACTGCAGTGGGGATTCCCATCCTAGGTATTCCTGTGTCACCCTAAATCCCTGTCCCTGTCCCACTGCAGCCCATCCTGGCTGCTCTGCTCCTGTGTCACCCCAAATCCCTGTCCCTGACCCCACTCCAGTTGGGATTTCCATCCCATAGAGCCCATCCTGGGTGCTCCTGTGTCACCCTAAATCCCTGATCCCATTCCCACCCTGGGTGCTCCTGTGTCACCCTAAATCCCAGTCCCATTCCCACCCTGGGTGCTCCTGTGTCACCCTAAATCCCTGTCCCATTCCCATCCTGGGTGCTCCTGTCACCCTAAATCCCCGTCACCCCCACCCTGGGTAAAATCCCTGTCCCATTCCCACCCTGGGTGTTCCTGTGTCACCCTAAATCCCTGTCCCATTCCCATCCTGGGTGCTCTGGTCACCCTAAATCCCAGATCCCACTGCAGTGGGGATTCCCATCCTGGACAGGATCCTGCTCTGCTCCCAAATCCCTGTCCCTGATCCCCCTGCAGCCCCTCCTGTGCGTTCCTGGATCACCCTGTCCCCTGTCCCCCTGTCCTGTCCCCTGCAACCCCTCCTGTGCGTTCCTGGATCACCCTGTCCCCTGTCCTGTCCCCTGCCCTGTGCCCCCGCCCTGTCCCCTTGTCCCTTTCTCCTGCCCTGTCCCCCCGCCCTGTCCCCTTGTCCCTTTCTCCTGTCCCCTTGTCCCTTTCTCCTGTCTCCTGCCCTGTCCCCCTGCCCCCGGAATTCCCGTTTCCCTGCCCTGATCCCGCTGTCCCCAGTGCCAGCCCCGAGGACGGGAGGTGTCCCCAGCAGGACAAGGAATGTCTCACTCGGTGCCTTTGGTCCCTTATTCCCGTTTTTCCAGTGGGAACAGCAGAGTTTCCCCCTGGGGACACCCCCGGTCCTGTCCCTGCAGGTTCCAGCTCCTCCCTCCCCGCTCAGCTCCAGTTTGACCCGGCCCCGCCCGAGGAGGAGGGGACAGGGATGTGCTGGGATGTTTTGGTCCATGTCACCATCCCAAATTGGTCCCAAAAAGCTGCCACCAGCGCTGTGGGAATGAGAGGTGCAGGGGGCTCGGGGTGCCACATCAGCCAGGGGACAATCAATCAGCCAGGGGACAATCAATCAATCAGGGGACAATCAATCAATCAATCAGCCAGGGGACAATCAATCAATCAATCAGGGGACAATCAATCAATCAATCAGCCAGGGACAATCAATCAATCAATCAGGGGACAATCAATCAATCGGGGGACAATCAATCAGCCGGGGGACAATCAATCAATCAGGGGACAATCAATCAATCACTCAGGGGACAATCAATCAATCAATCAATCAGCCAGGATGATTGTGGTGGCAGCGCTCAGCAGGAGAAAAGCAGGAAAATTCTGGGTGGGAGGAAAAGGATCCCCCAGGAGATTCCCAGATCCCAGCCCAGAGTGAGCTGGAGCTGCAGGGGGCTCGTCCCAGTCTGGGGGGCTCATCCCAGTTCCAGGGGGCTCATCCCAGTTCCAGGGGGCTCATCCCAGTCTGGGGGGCTCATCCCAGTTCCAGGGGGGCTCATCCCAGTTTGGGGGGCTCATCCCAGTTCCAGGGGGGCTCATCCCAGTTTGGGGGGCTCATCCCAGTTCCTGGGGGCTCATCCCAGTTTGGGGGCTCATCCCAGTTCCAGGGGGCTCATCCCAGTTTGGGGGGCTCATCCCAGTTTGGGGCTCATCCCAGGGCTGCCCAGCAGAGAGCTTTTCTTGGGAGATTTTACCTGAACAAAGATTTTTTTTTTTTCTGCTTTGAGGACTGAAGGGAGCAGAAGCTGAATGGGGAGGGGACTGGAGCAGCTGCAGGATGAGCCTGAGCTGGAGCTGAGGGGACAGGAGGAGCTGCAGACCCAGCCCTGAGCCCAGGGCACCCCAGAATGAGCCCAGGGCACCCCAGAATGAGCCCAGGACACCCCAGAATGAGCCAGGGGCAACCTGGGATGAGCCTGACGAGCTGCTGGGCCCAGGGAGCTGCAAATCCATCCCTGAGCCCAGAGCACCCCAGAATGAGCCCAGAGCACCCCAGAATGAGCCCAGGACACCCCCAGGATGAGCCCAGGGCACCCCAGAATGAGCCAGGGGCATCCCAGAATGAGCCCAGGGCACCCCAGAATGAGCCCAGGACACCCCAGGATGAGCCCAGGGCACCCCAGAATGAGCCCAGGACACCCCAGGATGAGCCCAGAGTACCCCAGAATGAGCCCAGAGCACCCCAGGATGAGCCCAGAGCACCCCAGAATGAGCCCAGGGCATCCCAGGATGAGCCCAGAGCACCTCAGAATGAGCCCAGGGCACCCCAGAATGAGCCCAGGACACCCCCAGGATGAGCCCAGGGCACCCCAGGATGAGCCCAGGACACCCCAGAATGAGCCCAGAGCACCCCAGAATGAGCCCAGAGCACCCCTGGGATGAGCCTGAGGAGTTGCAAACCTCAGCCCTGAGCCCAGGACACCCCAGAATGAGCCCAGGACACCCCAGAATGAGCCCAGGACACCCCAGGATGAGCCCCCCTCGCCTCCCCCACCCCCCTCGCCTCCCCCACCCCCCAGCAGGACTCTGCTCCTGTCCTGGCCTCTCCCTGTCCCTGTCCCCCCCTTTTCCAGGGATTTCTGGAGGTTTCCCCCACGAGGGACAGGAGCAGGAACTGAGAGAAACCGGACCCGGGGGAGCCGCGGGGCCAGGGGGAGGGGACAGCAGGGCAGGGGAGGGGACAGGGCGGGCCCGAGGTGGCCCCGAGGTGGCCCCGGGCGGGCTCAGATGGGCTCCACGTAGTTGGCCGGGAGCATGCCCGTGTCCCCCGTGCGCTCCACCGTGCCGTACATCCAGCCGTCATCGATCTGCTGCACGTTGGTGATCGTGTCCCCGTCCTGGAACGACACCTCGTCCTCATCGGCCGCCGTGTAGTCATAGACGGCCCGGAACCGCTTCTGGGGACACAGGGGACAGTGTCACTGCCATGGGGACACAGGGACAGTGTCACACACAGGGGACAGGGGACAGTGTCACTGCCATGGGGACATAGGGGACAGCGTCACACACAGGGGACAGTGTCACTGCCATGGGGACACAGGGGACAGTGTCACACACAGGGGACAGTGTCACAGCCCCAGGGGATCACTGTCACAGCCCCAGGGGTCACTGTCACAGTCCAGGGGTCACTGTCACAGCACAGGGGACACTGTCACACCCGAGGGGTCACTGTCACAGCCCAGGGGTCACTGTCACTGTCCTTCCCAAGCACAGAGGGGTCCCGAGCCCCTGGATCTGGGCGGGTCCCGGTGCCAGACCCAAACCCAGACCCAAACCCAGACCCAGACCCAGACCCAGACCCAAACCCAGACCCAGACCCAGACCCAGACCCAGACCCAAACCCAGACCCAAACCCAGACCCAAACCCAGACCCAAACCCAGACCCAAACCCAAACCCAGACCCAAACCCAGACCCAGACCCAAACCCAGACCCAGACCCAAACCCAAACCCAGACCCAAACCCAGACCCAAACCCAAACCCAGACCCAAACCCAGACCCAAACCCAAACCCAAACCCAAACCCAAACCCAGACCCAGACCCAGACCCAAACCCAGACCCAAACCCAAACCCAGACCCAAACCCAGACCCAAACCCAAACCCAGACCCAAACCCAGACCCAAACCCAGACCCAGACCCAAACCCAGACCCAAACCCAGACCCAAACCCAGACCCAGACCCAAACCCAGACCCAAACCCAGACCCAAACCCAGACCCAAACCCAAACCCAGACCCAGACCCAGACCCAAACCCAAACCCAGACCCAAACCCAGACCCAGACCCAGACCCAGACCCAGACCCAGACCCAAACCCAGACCCAGACCCAAACCCAGACCCAAACCCAGACCCAGACCCAAACCCAGACCCAAACCCAGACCCAAACCCAGACCCAAACCCACCCAGACCCAAACCCAGACCCAACCCAGACCCAGACTCCAGACCCAAACCCAGACCCAGACCCAAACCCACCCAAACCCAGACCCAGACCCAGACCCAAACCCAGAGACCCAGACCCAAACCCAGACCCAGACCCAGACCCAGACCCAAACCCAGACCCAGACCCAGACCCAGACCCAGACCCAGACCCAGACCCAAACCCAAACCCAGACCCAGACCCAGACCCAAACCCAGACCCAAACCCAGACCCAAACCCAGACCCAAACCCAGACCCAAACCCAAACCCAAACCCAGACCCAAACCCAGACCCAGACCCAGACCCAAACCCAAACCCAAACCCAAACCCAGACCCAAACCCAGACCCAGACCCCCAACCCCGCCCAGAACCGTCCTGGGGACCCCCAGTGGGAGCGGGGGACTGGTCAGGACCGGTCTGGACTGGTCAGGACCGGTGTGGACTGGTCTGGACTGGACTCACCCCCCCCGGGGCCGGGGCGCCGCGCGGGGCCGGGGCCGAGGCCGGAGCCGCCGGCTCCTGGTAACCAAAGGACTGGGATGGAGGCGGCTGCTGGAAACCTGCGGGAGAGAGACTCAACTGGGACCGGGAATGGGAAACTGAACTGGGACGGGGGATGGGAACTGAACTGGGACCGGGAATGGGAACTGGAATGGGACAGGGAATGGGAACTGGGATGGGGAATGGGAACTGGGACGGGGAATGGGATGGGGAATGGAAACTGGGAAGTGGGATGGGAAACTGGGATGGGGAATGGGAACTGGGATGGGAGGGAATGAGAAATGGGAACCGGGATGGGAGGGAATGAGGGATCCAGGAACTGGGATGGGGAGTGAGAATGGATTCTGAACTGGGATATGAAATGATCCCAAACTGGGACTTGGGTGCATTCATGAATTGGGATTTGGATGACCCCAGGCTGGGATTTGGCCGAGCTCAAGCCGGGATTTGGCTGAGCCGAGGGCTGGGTTTAGCTGAGCCCAGGCCTGGCTCTGTGGGTCTCACCTGTGCCCCTGGGCTGCCCCAGCTGGGATTTGGCCGAGCCCAGGCTGGGATTTGGCCGAGCCCAGGGCTGGGATTTGGCTGAGCCCAGGGCTGGGATTTGGCTGAGCCCAGGCTGGGATTTGGCTGAGCCCAGGCTGGGATTTAGCTGAGCCCAGGGCTGGGGTTTGGCTGAGCCGAAGGCTGGGTTTAGCTGAGCCCAGGCTGGGTCTCTGTGTGCTCACCTGTGCCCCTGGGCTGGGTTTAGCTGAGCCCAGGCTGGGTTCTCTGTGTGCTCACCTGTGCCCCCGGGCTGGGTTTAGCTGAGCCCAGGCCTGGCTCTGGGTCTCACCTGTGCCCGCGGGCTGCCCCAGCTGCTGCTGGCCCAGGCTCAGGCCTAGGTTCTGGTTCTGGCTCTGGGGTTTAGCTGAGCCCAGGGCTGGCTCTGTGTGCTCACCTGTGCCCCCAGGCTGCCCCAGCTGCTGGCCCAGGCCCAGGTTCTGGCCCAGGTTCAGGCTCTGGCTCTGGGGTTTAGCTGAGCCCAGGCTGGGTCTCTGTGTGCTCACCTGTGCCCCCGGGCTGCCCCAGCTGGGATTTGGCTGAGCCCAGGGCTGGGTTTAGCTGAGCCCAGGCCTGGCTCTGGGTCTCACCTGTGCCCCCAGGCTGCCCCAGCTGCTGGCCCAGGCCCAGGTTCTGGCTCAGGTTCTGGCTCTGGGGTTTAGCTGAGCCCAGGGCTGGCTCTGTGTGCTCACCTGTGCCCCCGGGCTGCCCCAGGGTCTGGCCCAGGCCCAGGTTCTGGTTCTGGCTCTGGGGTTTAGCTGAGCCCAGGCTGGGTGTCTGTGTGCTCACCTGTGCCCCGGGGCTGGGTTTAGCTGAGCCCAGCTGGGCTCTGTGAGTCTCACCTGTGCCCCCGGGCTGCCCCAGGTTCTGGCCCAGGCCCAGGTTCTGGCCCAGGCCCAGGCTCAGGCTCTGGCCCTGGGGCTCTGCTCTCCTGTGGCCGCTCTCGCTCCGGGGCTCGGGGCCCTCGCTGGGCACGGGGCCCATCCGGCTCCTCTCAAACTCCTCGTGGTACTTGATCTGCAGGGGGGGGCACAGCTCAGAGCCTGCCCTGGGCAGCTCCTCCCCGGGAAAAGGCTGGGAGGAGGCCCAGGGGGTGCAAATCAGGGAGAATTCCTTTGGGAAACAAGTTGGGGGTGCCTGGTGGAGTCACTGAAAGGGTTAAAAGACCAAAAAAAAAAAAAAAAAAAAAAAAGGGATGTGGCACTTGGGGACACAAGGGCAGGGCTGTGGCACTTGGGGACACAAGGGCAGGGCTGGGCTCGAGGCTTTTCCAGCCTGGAGGATTCCAGGATCCCTCACTCATCCCAGATCTGCTGTTTTTGCCACCCCAGCAAAAAACAGGGACAGCCCCTGGAACAGCCCCAGGAGCAGGGACAGGGACAGGAACAGGGACAGGGACAGGAACAGGGACAGGGAGCAGGGACAGGGACACAGGAACAGCCCCAGGAGCAGGGACAGGGACAGGAACAGGGACAGGAGCAGGGGGACAGGAACAGCCCCAGGAGCAGGGACAGGGACAGGAACAGCCCCAGGAGCAGGGACAGGGACAGCCCCAGGAGCAGGGACAGGGACAGGAACAGCCCCAGGACAGGGACAGGGACAGGGACAGCCCCAGGAGCAGGGACAGGGACAGCCCCAGGAGCAGGGACAGGGACAGGAACAGCCCCAGGAGCAGGGACAGGAACAGGAACAGCCCCAGGAGCAGGGACAGGAGCAGGGACAGCCCCAGGAGCAGGGACAGGAACAGCCCCAGGAGCAGGGACAGGGACAGCCCCAGGACAGGTCTGGAAACAGGGACAGCCCCTGGGACAACCCCAGGAGCAGGGACAGGAACAGCCCCAGAAACAGGTTTGGGAACAGCCCCTGGATCAGGGACAGGGGCAGGAGCAGAAACAGCCCCCAGGGACAGGTTTGGGAGCAGCCCCAGGATGAGCTCAGGCCATTCCCAGCCCCAGGATGTGCCCAGGCCATTCCCAGCCCCATTCCCAGCCCCAGGATGTGCTCAGGCCATTCCCAGCCCCACTCCCAGCCCCATTCCCAGCCCCATTCCCAGCCCCAGGATGTGCCCAGCCCCATTCCCAGCTCCATTCCCAGTCCCAGGATGTGCCCAGGCCATTCCCAGCCCCAGGATGAGCTCAGGCCATTCCCAGCCCCATTCCCAGCCCCATTCCCAGCCCCATTCCCAGCTCCAGGATGAGCTCAGACCATTCCCAGCCCCATTCCCAGCCCCAGGATGTGCCCAGGCCATTCCCAGCCCCATTCCCAGCCCCATTCCCAGCCCCAGGATGTGCCCAGGCCATTCCCAGCCCCATTCCCAGCCCCATGTGCCCAGGCCATTCCATTCCCAGCCCCAGGATGTGCCCAGGCCATTCCCAGCCCCATTCCCAGCCCCAGGATTTGTTCAGGCCATTCCCAGCCCCATTCCCAGCCCCATTCCCAGCCCCAGGATGTGCCCAGGCCATTCCCAGCCCCATTCCCAGCCCCATTCCCAGCCCCAGGATGTGCCCAGGCCATTCCCAGCCCCATTCCCAGCCCCAGGATGAGCTCAGGCCATTCCCAGCCCCATTCCCAGCCCCATTCCCAGCCCCAGGATGAGCTCAGGCCACTCCCAGCCCCATTCCCAGCCCCGTTCCCAGCCCCATTCCCAGCCCCATTCCCAGCCCCATTCCCAGCCCCAGGATTTGCTCAGGCCATTCCCAGCCCCATTCCCAGCCCCAGGATGTGCCCAGCCCCATTCCCAGCCCCAGGATTTGCCCAGGCCATTCCCAGCCCCATTCCCAGCCCCATTCCCAGCCCCAGGATGTGCTCAGGCCATTCTCAGCCCCATTCCCAGCCCCGTTCCCAGCCCCGTTCCCAGTGCCCCCCCCGCCCCCACCCTGGGGCTGTTTTGGGGCACAGCCCCCCTGCCCTGCCCCCAGGCAGTGCTGGCAGGGACAGCTGGAGGCTGGGGCTGCTCTCTGTGTCTCTCCTAAGTGGGTCAGGGCCAGCCCAGGCTGGCAGCCAGCCCCTGGGAATGGCTGGGAATGGCTGGGAGAGGCTGAGGGGGGCTGGGCTCAGCTCTCTGCTGTCACTTCATGTCCCCAAACCCCCAGCCCAGCCCAGCCCCCAGCCCCACTCTGCCAGCTCAGAGCTGCCCCAGGGAAAATCCTCCAGCTCTGGTGTGTCCATCACAGCCCAGGGGATGCTCAGAGCTGCAGAGGGGGGCAGAGAACCAGGGAGTGAAAATCCCTGCAGGGTTTGTGTGTGTGAGAGCTCCTGCTGGGGCACCAGGGGCACCCAAACCTTCCCCAGGGCAGGGAATCCTCCAGGGAGGGAATCCTGGGGCTGGAAAAGCAGCAGCAGCTCAGGCAGGGCTGGCTCAGAGCCCAGGAGGTTTCTGATGGGAAGGAGGGACAGAGCAGGAGGATCCAGGGGATCCAGGGGATCCAGGGGAATCCAGGGGGAATCCAGGGGGATCCAGGGGGATCCAGGGGGATCCAGCCCTGTCCCTGCCCCAGGAACTCTCCTGCCTTTCCCCAGCAGCCCAAGGGGATTCAGCTCCCTGTGGGGGAGATTTGGGGCAGGGGGAGCTGTGCCACAGCCAGACCTGGATCCCTGAGCATCCCAGTCCATCCCAGTCCATCTCTATCCATCCCTGAATATCCCTGAGCATCCCAGTCCATTCCTGCATCATCCCAGTCCATCCCAGTCCATTCCTGCACCATCCCAGTCCATCCCAGTCCATCCCAGTCCATCCCTGGATCATCCCAGTCCATTCCTGCACATCCCAGGGATGATTTCTGCCCATCCCAGTCCATCCCTGAATATCCCTGAGCATCTCTTCCCATCCCAGTCCATTCCTGCACCATCCCAGTCCATCCCAATCCATCCCAGTCCAGCCCTGCATCATCCCAGGGATGATCTCTGCCCATCCCAGACCATCCCTGAGCCTGTGTTTGTCACCCTGGAGGTGACAGCAGGGACACAGCAGGGACATACAGCAGGGACACACAGGGACACACAGCAGGGACACACAGCAGGGACACACAGCAGGGACACTCCAGGGACACCCCAGGGACACCCCAGGGACACACAGCAGGGACACTCCAGGGTCACACCAGGGTCCCAGCAGGGACACAGAAGGGACACAGAAGGGACACACAGCAGGGACACACAGCAGGGACACACAGCAGGGACACACAGCAGGGACACACAGCAGGGACACAGCAGGGACACAGCAGGGACACACCAGGGACACCCCAGGGACACACACCAGGGACACACACCAGGGGACACACAGCAGGGGACACACAGCAGGGGACACACAGCAGGGACACACAGCAGGGACACACAGCAGGGACACAGCAGGGACACAGCAGGGACACAGCAGGGACACACAGCAGGGACACAGCAGGGACACAGCAGGGACACACCAGGGACACACAGCAGGGACACACTCAGGGTCACACTCAGGGTCACACTCAGGGTCACACTCAGGGGACACACTCAGGGGACACACTCAGGGGACACACTCAGGGGACACACTCAGGGGACACACCAGGGGACACACCAGGGGACACACACCGGGGACACACACCGGGGACACACCCCAGGGACACACCAGGGACACACCAGGGACACAGCAGTGTCACAGAAGGGACACACACCAGGGACACACACCAGGGTCACACACCAGGGTCACACCCGGGACACACCAGTGTCCCACCAGGGACACACAGAAGGGACACACAGAAGGGACACACAGAAGGGACACACAGAAGGGACACACAGAAGGGACACACAGAAGGGACACACAGCAGTGTCCCAGCAGGGTCCCAGCAGGGTCCCAGCAGTGTCACTCACGTTGCTGATCTGATCCTGAGTTTTCCTGATCCTCTGCAGCTCGGGCGTGTCGGCCACAACGCTGAACCCTTTGCCCTTGTTCTTCTCAAACTCCTCCTTGTAACGGATCTGGGGCAGCAAAGCAGGTGGGGAAAATGACATTGGAACAGTTAAAATAAAAAACAAAACAGGGTGGGGAAAATGACATTGGAACAGTTAAAATAAAAACAAAACAGGTTGGGAAAAATGAGATTTGAACAGTTAAAATAAAACAAAACGGTGGGAAAAATGAGATTTGAACAGTTAAAAAAAAACAAAACAGGGTGGGGAAAAATGACATTTGAACAGCTAAAATAAAAATGGATTTGAACAGAATTTAAAAAAAAACCAAAAAAAACCCCTGGATTTGAACACGGTTTTAACTAAAAACGAGATTTGAACAGTTTAAAAAAAAATGGATTTGAACAGAATTTAAAAAAAAAACAAAAAAAACCCCTGGATTTGAACACGGTTTTAACTAAAAATGAGATTTGAACAGTTTAAAAAAAATGGATTTGAACAGAATTAAAAAAAAAACCCAAACCCTTAGATTTGAACACAGTTTTAACTCAAAACTGGATTTGAACAGAATTAAAAGAAAAAAAACAAAAAAACAACCTGGATTTGAACACAGCTTTAACTAAAAATGGGATTTGAACACTTTAAAAAGCAGGATTTTAAAAAAATTTTAAAAAATAAAACTGGTTTTAAAAAAAACCTGAGTTTGAACACGGTTTAAACTAAAAACTAGATTTGAACAGTTTAAAAAAATGGGATTTGAACAGAATTAAAAAAAAAAACAACCTGGATTTGAACAGAGTTTAAACTAAACAAAAGATTTGAACAGAGATTTTTTAAAAAAATGGATTTGAACAGTTTTAGCTAAAAACTGGATTTGAACATGGTTTCAACTAAAAATGGGATTTGAACAGAGTTTTTTTTAAAAAATGGATTTGAACACAGTTTTAACTAAAAATGGGATTTGAACAGTTTTTAAAAAATGGATTTGAACAGAATTAAAAACCAAACCCCTGGATTTGAACACAGTTTAAACTAAAAACAAGATTTGGACAGAGGTTTTTTTAAAAATTGGATTTGAACAGAGTTTTAATTAAAAACTGGATTTGAACAGAATTAAAAAAAAAAACAAAAAAAACCAACCTGGATTTGAACAGTTTTAACTAAAAATGGGATTTGAGCCCTTTATAAAAAAAGAATTTGAACAGAATTAAAAAAAACCCACCTGGATTTGAACATGGTTTTAACTAAAAATGGGATTTGAAGAGTTTGAATTAAAAAGACACAGCCCAGCAAAGGCTGCCCTGGTGTCCCAGCACTGAGGTGACAATGCCCAGGGGACAGGAGTGGCAGTGCCACCCCCACAGGAAGGGCTGGGCCCACATTCCAGGATGGGAAGGTGCAATTTCCCTGCCACACGTGGGCACAGGACAAGCAGCCTGTGGGCACCAGGGTGGCACTTTGGGGACACTTTTGGCCTCAGGGGACATCAGTGTGCAGCAGCTTCCTGTGAGTGGGAGGGGGGACACAAATAGAGGGGACACAAATAGAGGGGACATGGAATGGCTGCTGGCACTGGCAGCCAGCCTGGCCCTGCAGGTGTTCAGTGTCACATCCCTGTCACCCCACCCTTGTCACCCTGTCCCTGTCACCCATCCCTGTGAGTGTCCAGTGTCACATTCCTGTCACCCCACCCTTGTCACCCTGTCCCTGTCACCCATCCCTGTGAGTGCCCAGTGTCACATCCCTGTCACTGCCCACGACCCTGTCCCTGTCCCCCATCCTTTCAACTCCTCATCCCTGTCACCCTGTCCTTGTCACCCACCCCTGTCACTGTCCAGGACCCTGTCCCTGTCACCCATCCCTGCAGGTGCCCAGTGTCACACCCCTGTCACCATGTCCCTGTCACCCACCCCTGTCACTGTCCAGGACCCTGTCCCTGTCACCCATCCCTGCAGGTGCTCAGTGTCACACCCCTGTCACCCTGTCCCTGTCACCCACCCCTGTCACTGTCCAGGACCCTGTCCCTGTCACCCATCCCTGCAGGTGCTCAGTGTCACACCCCTGTCACCATGTCCCTGTCACCCATCTCTGTCACTGTCCAGGACCCTGTCCCTGTCACCCATCCCTGCAGGTGCCCAGTGTCACACCCCTGTCACCCTGTCCCTGTCACCCACCCCTGTCACTGTCCAGGACTCTGTCCCTGTCACCCATCCCTGCAGGTGCCACACCCCTGTCACCCTGTCCCTGTCACCCACCCCTGTCACTGCCCAGGACCCTGTCCCTGTCACCCATCCCTGCAGGTGCCCAGTGTCCTCAAAACATGGAATCCTCAGAGACAAAAACACAACAGGAAAATGTGGGGTTTTTCCCATGGGAATTTGGGATTTGAGGGGTTTTTTGGGAATTCTCATGGCTGGAAGGACCTGTGTGATTTTCCCTTTAGTGGGCAGGTCAGGGTGGGTTTTCCCCACAGGAATTTGGGGTTTTTGGGAATTCTCAGGGCTGGAAGAACCTGTGGTTTTCCCTTTCACAGGCAGGTGAGGGTGGGTTTTTCCCACAGGAATTTGGGGGGTTTTGGGGATTCCCAGGGCTGGAAGGATCTGTGTTTTTTTTTCCCTTTAATGGGAAGGTCAGGGTGGGTTTTCCATATAGGAATTTGGGAATTTGAGGTTTTTTTGGGGAATTCTAAGGGCTGGAAGAACCTGTGTGTTTTTCCCTTTAATGGAAGGTCAGGGTGGGTTTTCCATTCAGGAATTTGGGGGTTTTTGGGAATTCTCATGGCTGGAAGGACCTGTGTGTGTGTTTCCCTTTCCCAGGCAGGTCAGGGTGGGTTTTCCCCACAGGAATTTGGGTTTTTGGGAATTCTCAGGGCTGGAAGGATCTGTGGTTTCTCCCTTTCCCAGGCAGGTGAGGGTGGGTTTTCCATACAGGAATTTGGGGTTTTAAATTCTCAGGGCTGGAAGGTGATCCCTGGAAGGTGGTTTTTCCCCACAGGAATCCCTTTGTGTGGTTTCTCCAGGCAGGTGGGGTGGGTTTTCCATTCAGGAATTTGGGGTTTTTGGGAATTCTCAGGGCTGGAAGAAGCTGTGTGATTTTCCCTTTAATGGAAGGTCAGGGTGGGTTTTCCCTTCAGGAATTTGGGGGTTTTTGGGAATTCCCAGGGCTGGAAGGACCCGTGTGTGTGTCTCCCTTTCCCAGGCAGGTGGGGGTGTCCCCCAGCAGTTTTTGGGTTCTGGGCTGGAAGGGCTGGAAAGTGTGTCTGTGGTTTCTCCCTTTCCCAGGCAGGTGGGGGTGTCCCCCAGCAGTTTTAAGAATTCTCAGTGCTGGACCCGTGGATGTGTGTGTGTGTCTCCCTTTCCCAGGCAGGTGGGGGTGTCCCCCAGCAGTTTTTGGGAATTCTCAGGGCTGGAAGGATCTGTGGTTTCTCCCTTCCCAGGCAGTGGGGGTGTCCCCAGCAGGTTTTGGGGCTCAGGGCTCACCTGGCTCTGCAGCTCGCTCTGCTGCTTGAGGCGCAGGTTCTCGGGCGTGTCGGCCACCATGGTGAAGGATTGCTTGGGGTAGTGTCTGCGGGGACACCGAGGGACACTGTCACTGCCACTGTCCCCGCTAGTGACACTGTCACTGCCACTGTCCCCGTTAGTGACACTGCCACTGTTAGTGACACTGTCACTGCCACTGTCCCCGCTAGTGACACTGTCACTGCCACTGTCCCCGTTAGTGACACTGCCACTGTTAGTGACACTGTCACTGCCACTGTCCCCGTTAGTGACACTGCCACCGTTAGTGACACTGTCACTGCCATGTCCCCGTTAGTGACACTGCCACCGTTAGTGACACTGTCACTGCCACTGTCCCCATTAGTGACACTGTCACTGCCACTGTCCCCGTTAGTGACACTGCCACCGTTAGTGACACTGTCACTGCCACTGTCCCCGTTAGTGACACTGCCACCGTTAGTGACACTGTCATTGTTAACGACACTGCCACTGTCCCCATTAGTGCCACGGCCACTGTCAGTGACACTGTCCCCATTAGTGCCACTGTCCCCATTAGTGCCACTGCCACTGTCAGTGACACTGCCACTGTCCCCATTAGTGCCACTGGCACTGGCACCGAGTGTCCCTGAGTGCCACTGTACCTGTTAGTGCCACTGCCACTGTTAGCGCCACTGTCACTGTCCCCCCAGTGCCACTGTCACTGCCACTGTCCCCATTAGTGCCACTGTCATTGTTAGTGACACTGTCACTGCCACTGAGTGTCCCTGAGTGCCACTGTCACTGTTAGTGCCACTGTCACTGCCACTGAGTGTCCCTGAGTGCCACTGCCACTGTTAGTGACGCTGTCACTGCCACTGTCCCCATTAGTGCCACTGTCACTGTCAGTGACACTGCCACTGTCCCCATTAGTGCCATTGTCACTGTTAGTGACACTGTCACTGTCCCTGTTAGTGCCACTGTCACTGCCACTGAGTGTCCCTGAGTGCCACTGCCACTGTTAGTGACGCTGTCACTGTCAGTGACACTGCCACTGTCCCCATTAGTGCCATTGTCACTGTTAGTGTCACTGCCACTGTCCCCGTTAGTGCCACTGCCACTGTCAGTGACACTGCCATTGTTAACGACACTGCCACTGTCCCCATTAGTGCCACTGTCACTTAGTGACACTGTCACTGTTAGCGACGCTGTCACTGCCACTGTCCCCATTAGTGTCACTGTTAGTGACACTGTCACTGCCACTGTTAGTGACACTGTCACTGTCCCCATCAGTGCCACTGTCCCTGCTAGTGACACTGTCACTGCCACTGCTAGTGACACTGTCACTGTTAGAGCCACTGGCCCCATGTCCCTTAGTGCCACTGTCCCTGTCCCCATTAGAGCCACTGGCACCTGCTCTGAATCCCACTGTCACCTGCTCCCTTAGTGCCACTGTCCCCATTAGTGCCACTGTCACTGGTCCCTTAATGTCACCATCACCTGCTCCCTTAGTGCCACTGTCCCCATTAGTGCCACTGTCCCCCATCATGAATTCCCCTCAGGATCCTGGTTCCCAGCCCCATGAGGAGCCAAGAGCCTGAACCACCCTGGGAGATCCCAGATCACAAATTCCCTCTGGGAATCCCAGAGCATTCCCAGCCCAAACCATCCTGGGATTTTGGGAGATCCCAGATCACAAATTCCCTCTGGGAATCACAGCCCAAACCATCCTGGGATTCTGGATGATCCCAGATCACAAATTCCCTCTGGGAATCCCAGAGCATTCCCAGCACAAACCATCCTGGGATTTTGGATGATCCCAGATCAGAAATTCCCTCTGGGAATCCCAGAGCATTCCCAGCCCAAACCATCCTGGGATTTTGGGAGATCCCAGATCACAAATTCCCTCTGGGAATCCCAGAACATTCCCAGCTCTGTGAGGAGAGCCAGCACAAACCATCCTGGGATTCTGGGAGATCCCAGATCAGAAATTCCCTCTGGGAATCACAGAACATTCCCAGCCCAAACCATCCTGGGATTTTGGGAGATCCCAGATCAGAAATTCCCTCTGGGAATCCCAGAACATTCCCAGCTCTGTTAGGAGAGCCAGCACAAACCATCCTGGGATTCTGGATGATCCCAGATCAGAAATTCCCTCTGGGAATCCCAGAGCATTCCCAGCACAAACCATCCTGGGATTCTGAGAGATCCCAGATCACAAATTCCCTCTGGGAATCCCAGAACATTCCCAGCTCTGTTAGGAGAGCCAGCACAAACCATCCTGGGATTCTGGATGATCCCAGATCAGAAATTCCCTCTGGGAATCACAGAACATTCCCAGCCCAAACCATCCTGGGGTTCTGAGAGATCCCAGATCAGAAATTCCCTCTGGGAATCCCAGAGCATTCCCAGCCCAAACCATCCTGGGATTTTGGGAGATCCCAGATCACAAATTCCCTCTGGGAATCCCAGAACATTCCCAGCCCTGTGAGCAGATCCCCATCACCTCTGCCCGGGGTTTTTACAAACTCTGAGGGTTTTCCCCGTGCCTTTCCCGGTGTGAACTCCCCGGTGTGAATTCCCGTTTTTACAAACTCTGAGGGTTTTCCCCGTGCCTTTCCCGGTGTGAATTCCTGGTGTGAATTCCCGGTGTGAATTCCCGGTGTGAATTCCCGTTTTTACAAACCCTGAGGGTTTTCCCCGTGCCTCTCCCGGTGTGAATTCCGGGTGTGAATTCCCGGTGGGAATGTGTGAACTCCCCCCAGGCCCCGGGGCAGGGCACGGCCCAGCCAAGGGCAGAGGCTCCTTCTGGAGCTGGAGCATCCCCGCCCTGCCAGCCTGGATCTCCCATTGCCATGGCAACCGCATCCCATCCCTGCCCCGGGCACTGATAACGGCGGGGAGAGCAGGAGCAGCAGGCAGAAACCATCCCTGGGAAAAACAGGAATCATCCCTGGGAAAAACAGGAATCATCCCTGGGAAAATGGGGCTGGGAAACACAGGAATCATCCCTGGGAAAAACAGAATCCATCCCTGGGAAAAACAGGGCTGGGAACACAGAATCCATCCCTGGGAAAAACAGAAATCCATCCCTGGGAAAATGGGGCTGGGAAACACAGGAATCATCCCTGGGAAAAACAGAATCCATCCCTGGGAAAAACAGGGCTGGGAACACAGGAATCATCCCTGGGAGGAACAGAAATCATCCCTGGGAGAAACAGGAATCATCCCTGGGAAACACAGGAATCCATCCCTGGGAAACACAGGAATCATCCCTGGGAAACACAGGAATCCATCCCTGGGAAACACAGGAATCCATCCCTGGGAAACACAGGAATCCATCCCTGAGGAGCTCAGGAAAACTGGGAATCAGGGTTGGGAAACACAGAAATGCATCCCTGGGAAACAGGGTTGGGAAATGCAGAAATCTATCCCTGGGGAGCTCAGGAAAACTGGGAATCAGGGCTAAGAAATGCTGAAATACATCCCTGGGAAAAAAAAAAAAAAAAAAAAAAAAAACAAACAAACAAAAAAAAACCCAAAAACAAAAACCAAAACAAAAAAAAAAAACCAAAACAAAAAAACAACCCAAAAAAAAAAAAAACCCCACAGGGCTGGGAAAGGCAGAAATCCATCCCTGGGAAAAAACAGAGCTGGGAAACACAGAAATCCTTTCCAGGGGAGGATTTCCAGCTCTCCTGAGCTCCTCTGCACAGAAATCAATCACTGATCCCACAGAAATTAATCACTGATCCCACAGAAATCAATCACTGATCCCACAGAAATCACTGATCCCATGGAAATCATTGATCCATCCACCCCACAGAAATAATCATCCATCCCATGGAAATCAATCAATCAATCATCCATCCATCCCACAGAAATCAGTCATTGATCCCACAGAAATCATCCATCCCAGGAAATCCATCCATCCCAGGAAATTCCCAGAATTCCAAAATCAATGGGATTTTTCAGAATTCCAGAATCAATGGGCTTTTCCACAATTGCACAATCAATGGGATTTCCCACAATTCCAGAATCAATGGGATTTCCCACAATTCCACAACAAATGGGATTTTTCAGAATTCCAGAATCAATGGGATTTCCCACAATTCCAAAATCAATGGGATTTCCCAGAATTCCAGAACCAATGGGATTTCCCAGAATTCCAGAATCAATGGGATTTCCCAGAATTCCAGAATCAATGGGATCTCCCAGAATTCCACAATCAATGGGATTTTTCAGAATTCCAGAACCAATGGGACTTCCCAGAATTCCAGAACCAATGAGATTTCCCAGAATTCCACAATCAATGGGATTTCCCAGAATTCCACAATCAATGGGATCTCCCACAATTCCAAAATCAATGGGATTTCCCAGAATTCCAGAATCAATGGGATTTCCCAGAATTCCAGAACCAATGGGACTTCCCAGAATTCCAGAACCAATGAGATTTCCCACAATTCCAAAATCAATGGGATTTCCCAGAATTCCACAATCAATGGGATTTCCCACAATTCCAAAATCAATGGGATTTCCCACAATTCCAGAACTATTGGGATTTCCCACAATTCCACAATCAATGGGACTTCCCAGAATTCCAGAACCAATGGGATTTCCCAGAATTCCAGAACCAATGGGATTTCTCAGAATTCCAGAACCAATGGGATTTGAGGAACAAACCCCTCCAGGTGCCCCCAGCTCCTGCTGATCCCATTCCTGCAGGAACTCAGGGGGGGATTGGGAACAAACACAACCCCCACAGCAGGCAGGGCCCCCCTTTCCACCCTGAAAATCCCAGAAAATCCCAGAAAATCCCAGAAATCCTGCAGGAGAATCAGGTCAGGGGAGGCTCCTCCTGTCTGGCTCCAGCATTAGCAGCTGAGCCTGAGCCTGAGCACGGCAATTCTGGGCTGGGGAAAAGTTCATCCATCCCATAATGCCCTAAAAGCAGCATTTCTCCCAAAAAAACCTCCTCTTCTCAACCAGAAAAAAAAAAAAAAAAAAAAAAAAACATGTGAAATATCAGAAATATCAGACTTGAAATGGGCAAATAATCCTGAAAATTGCAGTAAAAGTGGCCAAAAATTAAAAAAAAAATCACAATAAAAATGGTCAAAATCGTCCAAAAAATCACAATAAAAATGGCCAAAAACATCCCAAAAAATCACAATAAAAATGGTCAAAATCGTCCCAAAAATCACAATCAAAATGGCCAAAAACATTCCAAAAAAATCACAATAAAAATGGCCCAGATCCCTGGAATCCCAATCCCAGATCCCTGGGGTGATCCCAGCCCCAGATCCCTGTGGGGATCCCAATCCCAGATTCCTGGGATCCCAATCCCAGATCCCTGGGGGATCCCAGCCCCAGATCCCTGTGGTGATCCCAATCCCAGCCCCAGATCCCTGGGGGATCCCAATCCCAGATCCCAGATCCCTGTGGGGATCCCAATCCCAGATCCCTGGGGATCCCAATCCCAGATCCCTGGGGGATCCCAATCCCAATCCCAGATCCCTGTGGGGATCCCAGTCCCAGATCCCTGGGGGGATCCCAATCCCAGATCCCTGGGGGGATCCCAATCCCAGATCCCTGGGGGGATCCCAATCCCAATCCCAGATCCCTGGGGTGATCCCAATCCCAATCCCAGATCCCTGTGGGGATCCCAATCCCAGATCCCTGGGGGGATCCCAATCCCAGATCCCTGGGGGGATCCCAATCCCAGATCCCTGTGGTGATCCCAATCCCAATCCCAGATCCCTGTGGGGATCCCAATCCCAGATCCCTGGGGGATCCCAATCCCAGATCCCTGTGGCGATCCCATCCCAGATCCCTGTGGGGATCCCAATCCCAGATCCCTGTGGTGATCCCAATCCCAATCCCAGATCCCTGGGGGGATCCCAATCCCAGATCCCTGTGGTGATCCCAATCCCAATCCCAGATCCCTGGGGGGATCCCAATCCCAGATCCCTGTGGGGATCCCAATCCCAATCCCAGATCCCTGGGGGATCCCAATCCCAATCCCAGATCCCTGTGGGGATCCCAATCCCAATCCCAGATCCCTGTGGGGATCCCAATCCCAGATCCCTGGGGATCACGCTCTGGGATCCCCCCCAGCCAGAGCAGGGGGATCTCCCAGAAAAGCTCAGCAATTTCAGCATTAAACCCTTTATAAAACGTGGCACTGGAACTCCAGTTTTCCCAGTTTTTCCCAGTTTTCCCAGTTTTTTTTCCCAGTTTTCCCACCTTCCATTTACACAAGTCTCAGACTTCCCTGGATTTTCCCTTTTTTTCCCACTTTTAGCTCAAAGTGCTCAGGCCAAGAGTCCAGCCCAGTCCCTCCCAGTCCCTCCCAGTCCCTCACTGGAGCCAAGGAGGGCACAGGGAGGGGGGTGGGGACTGTCCCATCCCATCCCATCCCCAAAAACCTGCCCTGATTTTGGGATGGACGCAGGGCTGGTTTAACACCAGCACTAACTGGGATTTAAGCCTGGTTTAACACCAGCACTAACTGGGATTTAAGCCTGGTTTAACACCAGCACTAACTGGGATTTAAGCCTGGTTTAACACCAGCACTAACTGGGATTTAAGCCTGGTTTAACACCAGCACTAACTGGGATTTAAGGCTGGTTTAACACCAGCACTAACTGGGATTTAACCCTGGTTTAACACCAGCACTAACTGGGATTTAAGCCTGGTTTAACACCAGCACTAACTGGGATTTAAGCCTGGTCTAACACCAGCACTAACTGGGATTTAAGGCTGGTTTAACACCAGCACTAACTGGGATTTAAGGCTGGTTTAATACCAGCACTAACTGGGATTTAAGGCTGGTTTAATACCAGCACTAACTGGGATTTAAGCCTGGTCTAACACCAGCACTAACTGGGATTTAAGCCTGGTTTAATACCAGCACTAACTAAAGCTGAGCCTCCTCCAGCCAAGGCCTCCCTTCCCTTTCAGCAATCAGGGGAATGAGCAGGGCAAGAGCCCCCCAGGGCTCCCAAATCCCCCAAATTTCCCCCCAAATTTCCTCCAAAATCCCCCCAAAATTTTCCCCAAAATTTCCCCCAAATTTTGCCAAAATTTCCCCCAAATCCCCCCAAAATTCCCCCAAAATATCCACCAAAATATCCCCAAAATTCCCCAAATTTTCCCCAAATTTTCCCAAAATCCCCCCAAAATTCCCCCCAAAATCTCCCCTAAATTCCCCCCAAAACTTCCCCAAAATTCCCCCCAAAATCCCCCAATATTTCCCCAAAATTCCCCCAAAATCTCCCCAAAATCACCCCAAAATTTCCCCAAAATCTCCCTAAAATTTCCCCCTAAATTCCCCCAAAATTTTCCTTCAAAAATTTCCCAAAATTCCTCCAAAATTTTCCCCAAATTCCCCCAAAATTTCCCCCAAAATCTCCCCAAAATTTCCCCCAAAATTTCCCCCAAAATTCCCCCAAATTTCCCCCCAAAATTTCCCCCAATATTCCCCCCAAAATTTCCCCCAATATTCCCCCAATATTCCCCAGAAATTTCCCCAAAATTCCCCCAAAATCACCCCAAAATTCCCCCCAAATTTTCCCAAAATTCCCCCCAAAATTCCTCCAAAATTTCCCCCAAAATTCCTCCAAAATTTCCCCAAAATTTTACCCCCAAAATTTCCCCTATACTCTCCCCAAAATTTCCCCTAAATTTTCCCCCCAAAATTTCCCCCTAAATTTCCCCCTAAATTTCCCCTATACTCTCCCCAAAATTTCCCCCAATATTCTCCCAATATTTCCCCAAAATTCCCCCCAAAATTCCCCAAAAATTCCCCAAAATTTCCCCCAAAATTCCCCAAAATTTTCCCACAAAATTGCCCCAAAATCACCCCAAAATTTTCCCCAAAATCCCCCCCAAATCCCCCAAACTGCCACTCACGCGTTGCAGTAGGGCTTCTTCTCGTAGCCCTTGTAGTTCTTCATGTTCAGGGTCATCTTGCAGGTCTCGCAGTGGAAACAGGATTTGTGCCAGAACTGGGAGGGAACAGTGACAGTGTCAGTGCCAGGGACCCCCAAATCCTGAAATAATTCCCACCTGGGACCCCAAAATCCTGAAATTCCCACCAGGGATCCCAAAATCCTGAAATTCTCACCAAGGATTCCAAAATTCTGCTGGAAATCCAACAATTCCTACCCAGGATCCCAAAATCCTGAAATAATTCCCACCAGGGAGCCCAAATTCCTGCTGGAAATCCAACAATTCCCACCCAGGATCCCAAAATCCTGAAATTCCCACCAAGGATTCCAAAATTCTGCTGGAAATCCTGAAATTCCCACCAAGGATCCCCAAATCCTGAAATTCTCACCAGGGGTCTCAAAATCCTGAAATTCCCACCAAGAAGCCCCAAAATCCTGAAATTCTCACCAGGGAGCCCAAAATCCTGCTGGAAATCCAACAATTCCCACCCAGGATCCCAAGATCCTGAAATTCCCACCAGGGATCCTAAAATCACATTGGAACCTCACAGTTCCCATCAGGGATCCCAAAATCCTGAAATTCCCACCAGGGATCCTAAAAGCACATTGGAACCTCACAGTTCCCATCAGGGATCCCAAAATCCTGAAATTCCCACCTGGGACCCCAAAATCCTGAAATTCCCACCAGGGATCCTAAAATCACATTGGAACCTCACAGTTCCCATCAGGGATCCCAAAATCCTGAAATTCCCACCAGGGATCCTAAAAGCACATTGGAACCTCACAGTTCCCATCAGGGATCCCAAAATTCTGAAATTCCCACCAAGGATCCCCAAATCCTGAAATTCTCACCAGGGGTCTCAAAATCCTGAAATTCCCACCAAGAAGCCCCAAAATCCTGAAATTCCCACCAGGGAGCCCCAAAATCCTGAAATTCTCACCAGGGAGCCCAAATTCCTGCTGGAAATCCAACAATTCCTACCCAGGATCCCAAAATCCTGAAATTCCCACCAGGGATCTTAAAATCACATTGGAACCTCACAGTTCCCATCAGGGATCCCAAAATCCTGAAATTCCCACCAGGGATCCCAAAATCCTGAAATTCTCACCAAGGATTCCAAAATTCTGCTGGAAATCCTACAATTCCCACCAGGGATCCCATAATCCTGAAATAATTCCCACCAGGGAGCCCCAAAATCCTGAAATTCCCACCAAGGAGCCCCAAAATCCTGAAATTCCCACCAGGGAGCCCCAAAATCCAGAAATTCTCACCAGGGATCCCAAAATTTCACTGGAACCTCACAATTCCCACCCAGGATCCCAAAATCCTGCAATTCCCACCTCCCACAGATGTGACCCCAGAAAAAACAAATTTTCCTTTTCAAAGAACTTCCAAAAATCTCTCCAAAAATCAGATTTCCGAGCCTCCCCAAACCACCCCAAAAACCCAATTAGCAGCTCCAGGCACTAATTAGAGTTCAGGTAAATGACACCCAAGCCTTTAACACTCAACCATGGCTGGGGTTTCCTCTTGAAAATTTTTATGAAGTTGATTCCCCTCTCTAAACCCAACCTGGAACCAATCCTGGAGCTCCCAAGCCACCCCAAAAACTCTGCCAAAAACCCAATTAGCAGCTCTAAACACTAATTAGAGTTCAGGTAAATGACACCCAGGCCTTTAACACTCAACCATGGCTGGGATTTCCACTTGAAAATGTTCATGAATCCAATTCCCCTCTCCAAGCAAACCCTGGAGCAAATCCTTCACCCCACACAGCCCTGGGGTGACTCTTCAGCTCCCAAAAAACTCCACCAAAAACCCAATTAGCAGCTCCAGGCACTAATTAGATTGAGGTAAATGACACCCAAGCCTTCAACACTCAACCATGGCTGGGATTTTCACTTGAAAATTTTTATGAAGTTGATTCCCCTCTCTAAACCCAACCTGGAACCAATCCTGGAGCTCCCAAACCACCCCAAAAACTCTGCCAAAAACCCAATTAGCAGCTCCAGGCACTAATTAGAGTTCAGGTAAATGACACCCAAGCCTTTAACACTCAACCATGGCTGGAATTTGCACTTTCAGCCTGATTCTGCTCCCCAGGGCCAGCCTGGGTCCCTGTTCCTGCAGGATCCAGCCCTGCTGTCCCTCCCTGCTGTCCCAGCCCTGCACAAACACTGACTCAGCCCTGGCAAGGACAAGGTTCCTCCTTTCTGTTGCTCTCAGCAATGGATTTGTGGCTCCTCCCTGCTCCCAGCAGCTCCTGCAGCCCCAGGGTTTGGCTCCTCCATCCATTCCCAGAGGGGTTTTTCCCCTTTCCCAGTTTTTGGGGTGCTCAAGGAGGGAGAAGCAGCTGGATCCTGAGTTTTGGGGGTTTCTGGGGGGTTCAGGGTCTGTCCCATGAGAGCTGCCAGTGGTGCCACCATGGATGTGCAGGGGGGAACTGCAGCAGATCCCAGAGCCTTTCCCCAGGGGATTGCCCAGGATCCCAGGAGGATCTGGCACAGGCAGCTGCAGATCCCTGAGATCCAGCAGGGAAACAACCCCAATCCCAAATCTGGGAACAGCTGCAGATCCCTGAGATCCAGCAGGGAAACAACCTCAATCCTAAATCCAGGAACAGATTCCCTGTGACCCAAATCCCAGCTCCAGGAACAGCAGATCCCTGAGATCCAGCAGGGAAAGAATCCCAAATCCAGGAACAGCAGCAGATCCCTGTGATCCCAAATCCAGCTCCAGGAACAGCAGATCCCTGAGATCCAGCAGGGAAAGAACCCCAATCCCAAATCTGGGAACAGCTGCAGATTCCTGAGATCCAGCAGGGGAAGAACCTCAATCCCAAATCCAGGAACAGCAGCAGATCCCTGTGACCCAACAGGGAATCAACCCCAATCCCAAATCTGGGAGCAGCAGCAGATCCCTGTGATCCAGCAGGGAAACAACCCCAATCCCAAATCCCAGCAGGGAAAGAACCTCAAATCCCAAATCTGGGAGCAGCAGCAGATTCCCTCTGATCCCACTCCCAAAACCAGGAACAGCAGCAGATCCCTCTGATCCAGCACAGGAATAACCCCAATCCCAAATCCCAGCAGGGAAACAACCCCAACCCCAAATCCAGGAACAGCAGCAGATCCCTGTGATCTGGCAGATCCCCTGATCCCAATCCCAGCAGATCCCTGGGATCCCTGGCACCCCCAGCAGTTCTGCTCCCATCCCAGAGCATTCCCAACCCTTTCCCATCCCAGATCCCAGCAGGAATCACTCAGCAGTGCCACTCCCAGCCCCGGGATGTCCCCAGGGCTGTGACCCCAGGAGTGTCCCCAGGGCTGTTGTGGAGCACAATAAAAAACCAAAAACCTCCACACCTGGAGCACAACAAAAAACCAAAAAATCCACACCTGGAGCACAACAAAAAACCAAAAAATCCACACCTGGAGCACAACAAAAATCCCCAAAAAATCCACACCTGGAGCACAACAAAAAACCAAAAAAATCCACACCTGGAGCACAAAAAAACCCCAAAAATCCACACCTGGAGCACAAAAAAACCCCAAAAAATCCACACCTGGAGCACAACAAAACCCCAAAAGATCCACACCTGGAGCACAACAAAACCCCCAAAAAATCCACACCTGGAGCACAACAAAAACACCCAAAAAATCCACACCTTGAGCACAACAAAAAACCCCAAAAAATCCACACCTGGAGCACAACAAAAAACCCCAAAAATCCACACCTGGAGCACAAAAAAAACCAAAAATCCACACCTGGAGCACAACAAAACCCCCAAAATCCACACCTGGAGCACAACAAAAACCCCAAAAAAATCCACAGCTGGAACACAACAAAACCCCCAAAAAATCCACACCTGGAGCACAACAAAAACCCCAAAAAATCCACACCTGGAAAAACAACCCAAAAAATCCCACCTGGAAAACAAAAATCCCCAAAAATCACACCTGGAGCACAAAAAAAAACCCAAAAATCCACACCTGGAGCACAACAAAAAACCCAAAAAATCCACACCTGGAGCACAACAAAAACCCCAAAAATCCACACCTGGAGCACAACAAAAAACCAAAACCCACCTGGAGCAAAAAAAACCACACCTGGAGCACAACAAAAACCCCAAAAATCCACACCTGGAACACACCTGGAGCAAAAAAAACCCAAAAAATCCACACCTGGAGCACAACAAAAAACCCAAAATCCACACCTGGAGCTGCCAGGACCTGAGGACAGCAGCAGGAGGGACACCCTGGACTGGAGGAGAAGAGCCCTGGGCGAGGCTCAGGCTGAGCCCAGCTCAGGGTAAGCTCAGCTCAGAGTAAGCTCAGCTCAGGGTCCAAGCAAACCCTGGGGCAAACCCTTCACCCCACAGAGCCCTGGGGTGACCCCTCATCTCCCCAAAAACTCAATTAGCAGCTCCAAGCACTAATTAGAGCTCAGGCAAGTGAGCTCAGGGTGAGCCCAGCTCAGGATAAGCTCAGCTCAGTGCAGGGTGAGCCCAAGCCCAGCTCAGGGTGAGCCCAGCTCAGGATAAGCTCAGCTCAGAGCAGGGTGAGCCCAAGCCCAGCTCAGGGTGAGCCCAGCTCAGGGTAAGCTCAGCTCAGAGCAGGGTGAGCCCAGCTCAGGATAAGCTCAGCTCAGAGCAGGGTGAGCCCAGCTCAGTACAGGATGAGTCCAAGCCCAGCTCAGTGCAGGGTAAGCCCAAGCCCAGCTCAAGCTGAGCCCAGCCCAGCTCAGGGTGAGCCCAGCTCAGGATAAGCTCAGCTCAGCTCAAGCTGAGCCCAGCCCAGGGTGTCACTTCCCCAGCGGAAGCCCGTGGGGGCAGGGACAGAGATGTCCCCAAAGCCACTCAGGGCCCTGGGCAGCCTGCCAGGCCCTGGGCAAAGCAGTGAATTATCCATAAACCCCAAAGGGAGGATCCCCAGATCCCAAAGGGAGGATCCCCAAATCCCAAAGGGAAGTGGATTCCCCAAATCCCAAAGGGAGGATTCCCCAATCCCAAAGGGAGGATCCCCCAAATCCCAAAGGGAAGTGGATTCCCCCAAATCCCAAAGGGAGGATTCCCCAATCCCAAAGGGAGGATCCCCCAAATCCCAAAGGGAAGTGGATTCCCAGATCCCAAAGGGAGTGGATCCCCCAAATCCCAAAGGGAAGTGGATGCCTCAGATCTCAAAGGGAAGTGGATTCCCAGATCCCAAAGGGAAGTGGATTTTCCCAGATCCCAAAGGGAAGTGGATTTTCCCAGATCCCAAGGGGAAGTGGATTCCCCAGATCCCAAAGGGAAGTGGATTCCCCCCAATCCCAAAGGGAAGTGGATCCCCCAATCCCAAAGGGAGGATCCCCCCAATCCCAAAGGGAAGTGGATTCCCCAATCCCAAAGGGAAGTGGGTTCCCCAAATCCCAAAGGGAAGTGGGTTCCCAGATCCCAAAGGGAAGTGGATTCCCCAAATCCCAAAGGGAAGTGGATTCCCCCAAATCCCAAAGGGAAGTGGATTCCCAGATCCCAAAGGGAAGTGGATCCCCCAGATTCCAAAGGGAAGTGGGTTCCCCAAATCCCAAAGGGAAGTGGATTCCCAGATCCCAAAGGGAAGTGGATCCCCCAGATCCCAAAGGGAAGTGGATTCCTCAGATCTCAAAGGGAAGTGGATTCCCCAGATCCCAAAGGGAAGTGGATTCCCAGATCCCAAAGGGAAGTGGATCCCCAGATCCCAAAGGGAAGTGGATTTTCCCAGGTCTCATCCCGAGGCTGTGGCTGCCAGCACAGCCCCACTGCCCTTCGGACTCTGCCCTGGACAGGGGCTGGGAAAAGCAGGGAGAGGGAAATTCCAGGGGTTGGGAAAAGCATGGAGAGGGAAATTCCAGAGGCTGGGAAAAGCAGGGAGAGGGGAAATTCCAGGGGTTGGGAAAAGCAGGGAGAGTGGAAATTCCAGGGGTTTGGAAAAGCAAGGACAGGGGAACTCTGAGGGTCAGGAAAAGTAGGGATAGGGGAATTCCAGGGGCTGGGAAAAGCAGGGACAGAGGAATTCCAGGATTTAGGAAAAGCAAGGACAGGGACACTCCAAGGATTGGGAAAAGGAGGGATAAGGGAATTCCAAGGGTTGGGAAAAGCAGGGACAGAGGAATTCCAGGGGTCAGGAAAAGCAGGGACAGGGACAATCAGGGACAGGGACACTCCAAGGATTGGGAAAAGTAGGGATAAGGGAATTCCAGGGGTCAGGAGAAGCAGGGACAGGGGAACTCCAGGGTCGGGACAATCAGGGACAGGAACATTCCAAGGACCAGGAAAAGCAGGGAAAGGGACAAGCAGGGACAGGGAATTCCAGAGGCTGGGAAAAGCAGGGACAGGGACATTTCAAGGACCAGGAAAAGTGGGGACAGGGGCACTCCAAAGGCCAGGACAATCAGGGATAAGATCATCCCAGAGGGCTGCCAGGATTTCCCGGGAACTGGGGGGGAATTTTTTCCCCCGGGAATTCGGGGGAATTTTTTCCCCCGGGAATTTGGGGCGGGGGAATTTTTTCCCCGGGAAATTGGGGGAATTTTTCCCAAATTTTTCCCGGGAATTGGGGGAATTTTTTCCCCGGGAATTGGGGGAATTTTTTCCGGAATTGGGGGAATTTTCCCCGGGAATTGGGGGAATTTTTCCCCGGGAACTGGGGGAATTTTTCCCCCGGGAACTGGGGGCGGGGGGGAATTTTTTCCGGGAATTGGGGGAATTTTTTCCCCCCGGGAATTGGGGGGGAATTTTTTCCCCCCGGGAACTGGGGGGGAATTTTTTCCCCCCGGGAACTGGGGGGGAATTTTTTCCCCCCGGGAACTGGGGGGGAATTTTTTCCCCCCGGGAACTGGGGGGGAATTTTTTCCCCCCGGGAATTGGGGGGGAATTTTTTCCCCCGGGAATTGGGGCGCTCTCCGGGAAAAGCGGGGCCGGGGCCGCTCGGGGCGGGGGGAGCCCCACGGGCCGGCCCCGCTCGGGTTTTAGGAAGAGGAAGTGAGAGAGGAGCCCGAGCAGGACAAGATGGTGACTTGCAGGTTCCTGCTGCTGCCCACAGCTGGAATTCAGCGCTCCGGGGGCTCGGGAGCAGCCCCCGAATCCTGGGATCCCCCTTCCCTCCCAGCCAGCCCCAACCCCGACACTGCCCTTCCCTTCCAAATATCCACAATCCTGAACCCTTTCCCTTCCAAATATCCACAATCCTGAACCCTTTCCCTTTCAAATATCCACAATCCTAAACTCCTTCCTTTCCAAATATCCACAATCCCAAACCTTTCCCCTTCCAGATATCCACAATCCCAAACTCCTTCCCTTCCAAACATCCACAATCCCAAACCCTTTCCCCTTTCCAAATATCCACAATCCTAAATCCTTTCCCTTCCAAATATCCAGAATCCCAAACCCTTTCCCTTCCAAATATCCACAATCCTAAACTCCTTCCTTTCCAAATATCCACAATCCCAAACCTTTCCTCTTCCAGATATCCACAATCCCAAACTCCTTCCCTTCCAACATCCACAATCCCAAACGCTTTCCCCTTTCCAAACATCCACAATCCCAAACCCTTTCCCAATATCCTCAATCCCAAACCCTTTCCCCTTCCAGATATCCTCAATCCCAAACTCCTTCCTTTCCAAACATTCACAATCCCAAACCCTTTCCAAATATCCACAATCCCAAACCCCTTCTCCTTTCAAATATCCACAATCCCAAACTCCTTCCTTTCCAAATATCCACAATCCTGAACCCTTTCCCTTCCAGATATCCTCAATCCCAAACTCCTTCCTTTCCAAACATCCACAATCCCAAACCCTTTCCAAATATCCACAATCCCAAACCCCTTCTCCTTTCAAATATCCACAATCCCAAACTCCTTCCTTTCCAAATATCCACAATCCCAAACCCCTTCTCCTTTCAAATATCTAATCCCAAACTCTTTTCCCTTCCAAATATTCACAACCCTAAACCCTTTTCCCCTTCCAGATATCCCCAATCCCAAGGCTCTCCTTCCTTTCCAAACATCCACAATCCCAAAACTTTCCCTTCCAAATATCCACAAACCCAAACCCCTTCCAAACATCCACAATTCCAAACCCTTTCCAAATATCCACAATCCCAAACCCCTTCTCCTTTCAAATATCCACAATCCTGAATTCCTTCCTTTTCCAAATATCCACGATCCCAAACCTTTCCCTTCCAAATATCCACAAACTCCTTCCCAAATATCCACGATCCCAATCTTTCCAAATATCCACGATCCCAAACCTTTCTCTCCCTTTTACCCCCATCCCTTTTTCCCTTCCAGTTATCCCCCAACCCCTTTTCCCTTCCTATCACCCCCAACCCCCAGCAGCTCCTGGAGGTTTTAGGGCACAGAGCCACAGACTTCCCCCAAAAATCCCAGCAGGGCTCAGGGGTGAGAGTTCAGCTCCCAGCCATTCCCAGCCTCAGGAAGAAGCATCATCCCTTAAAAATGCGAGCAGCAGGGTCTGCTGGAGCTCAGGAATGCCGCTGGAGAGCGGGGCGTTCTTCCCAGCTACTTTTTTTAGTCCCTAAACTGGTTGTCCCAGAAGCCTGGGAGAGGAGGGGGAGGAGAGGAAAAGTGAATCCCATGGGAAGAGCAGCGGGAATGGAGAGCCAAGCATCACCCTCCCCACCTCCAGAGCTTTGGTTTCGAGGGGAAAATACTCCAAAAAAAAAAATACTCCAGGATAAGGGAGGAGTGTAGGGATGGGATTTTGGAACAGAGAAGTATCAATAGGGATGGAAAAATTGAAAAAAAAAATTTAAAAAGTGAAAAGAAAAGGGAAAAAAAAAAGAAAAAAACAAAAAGGGGAAAAAGCTCGATAATGGAAACCAGATGAGGTTCCCGGCTCCAGGGAAGCGTTAACTGTTGCTTTCCTTGGGCCTCCACACGGATGTGCCGCCTTTGAATCGGCGATATTCAAATAAATAAAAATATTTGCTGTGGAAGGAAGAGCTGGGGATGCTGCCGGAGCCCCCCCGGGGTAAAAATCTCCATCCCTGGGGCTCCGTGCGGGACCCTCGGGACTCCGGGGACCGCCAGGATATGGGGGGGCAGCGTGGAAATCCCCCCAGGAAAAGGGGGCTGGGAGTGGGAATGGGGGCGGGGGGGACCCAGATTTTTTGGGGTCCCACCAGGAGGGGATCCAGCGTGGAAACACCCGCGGGAAAAGCGGGGTGTGGAGTGGGAAACGTGGAAATAATCCCGGGAATAGGATGGGGGAAGGGAGAGCCATAAGGAAGTGCCAAAAGGGGAGGGCTGGAATCCTGGCGGAGACCCCCCAAAAATACGGAAAAACCAGCAAGAATTGGGGTGAGGAGTTAAACCATCCTACCCAGAGGCAATCCTCTGGGATTTTTGGGAAAAAAAACCCCAAATCCTTATCCCGCTCCCCACGTGCGACCCTCCGGGACTCACCTTGTCCAAGCAGTTCACCTTCTCCGTGGGGTACACGATCTTCCCGCAGCGCGCACAGTTGGGGTTCATGGCCAAAAAAATCCGAGCGGAGAAGGGAGGGGGAAAAAAAAAATAAAAATAATAATAAAATAAAAAAATCACTCCCGCCCTCCCCTCCTCCGCCGCCTTCTTCTTCCTCTGAGCCGCCGCCCGCGATGTCGCGACTTTAAATAGTCGGGAAGGGGAGGGGGGGTGGAAGGAAAGTGGGAGGGGCGCGCACCCACGCGTGCGCGCGCACGTAAGGCGCGGGGTGCGCGCCTCTGGGGGGCGCAGCGCCGAGCCGGAACAACCCTAAAAAAAGGGCTAAAACCAGCATAAAAACATAAAAAAATCTACGTGGCGGGCGCGGCGGGATTCGAACCGGTGATCTTTGGGGTGGCGGTGGGTGTAGAGGGGATTCCTGGCGAAAGCGCGCGGCGAGCGGGGGTATAGCTCAGTGGTAGAGCATTTGACTGCAGATCAAGAGGTCCCTGGTTCAAATCCGGGTGCCCCCTCAATGAGTGTTTTTAATCTTTTTGCCCATTTTTTAGTTTTTTTTCTTGGTATTTCGGGGGGAGGGGGCAGTGGCGGAAGGGTCGCGTTTGCGCGCGCGCGAGCGGAGCCCCCGTTCCAGGGATCGACCGAAGATTGCGCATGCGTAGAGTGAGATCTAAACTGACCCGAGCGACTAATTCTTTACAGCGGGGGTATAGCTCAGTGGCAGAGCATTTGACTGCAGATCAAGAGGTCCCCGGTTCAAATCCGGGTGCCCCCTTGTTTTATGCTTTTTTTTTTCATTCTCTACCCAAAATTTTCTCACCCGAGTTATCCTTGGCAGCTCTTTCCCCACTGCCCCCTCCCCGTGTTCCCGGTGCTCTCGGTGTTCCCGGTGCTCCCGTTACCGCTGAGGGTGCCGCGTTTCCCGCCGCCGCTAGGGGGCGCCACGCGCGGCGAGGAGGAGCGGAAGCGTCACGTGACATCCACCGCCTCTTCCGGCGCCAAGATGTCGAAGCGAGGTGAGGCGGGTTCCGCTCTCCGCCGCCATCCGGCTCCATCCGCCGCCATCCCGTGTCCCCGTGGCCGCCTCGGCGCAGCGGGGATGCGGGGAGAGGCGCCTGAGCTCGGGCGGGAGCGGATATCACGGGTGATGTCGCCATCGCTCTCGTTGTGAGGCACGGGCCCAGGGCCGGCTCCGCGCTGCTTGCGGCCGCGTCGTGAGGCGGCACCGGGGCCTTAACGCTCTTCTCGACCCGTAGGACGCGGAGGTTCGTCCGGGGCCAAGTTCCGCATCTCCCTGGGTCTCCCGGTGGGCGCCGTGATCAACTGCGCCGATAACACCGGTGAGTGCGGGGCTGGAAGCGCGGGGGCAGCGGGAGGGGAGCCGGGAGAGCCCCGGGGAAAAGGGGCCCTCAGAACCGCCGGGGCACCGGCAAAGTCCCTGGGGAAAGGGGCCCTCAGAACCGCCGGGGCACCGGCAAAGTCCCGGGGAAAAGGGGCCCTCAGAACCGCCGGGGCACCGGGAGAGCCCCGGGGAAAAGGGGCCCTCAGAACCGCCGGGGAGCCGGTTGGGACACCCCGGGTGTTCAGTGAATTCCTAAACTTCAGCGTTCCCTCTGGAATATCTCGCTGGGCCTGTGCTGGTGGCAGCGCTCCTGAGTGTCCCTGCAGCGGGACACGAGAAGCTGTTCCCGGTTATCCCGGGATGAGGGCGATGTTGCTCCCCGCAATCCCGGGATAACGGCGAAGTTGCTCCCCGCAATCCCGGGATGAGGGCGGCGCTGCTCCCCGGTTATCCCGGAATAACGGCGATTCTGCTCCCCGGTTATCCCGGAATAACGGCGATTCTGCTCCCCGGTTATCCCGGGATGAGGGCGGCGCTGCTCCCCGGTTATCCCGGGATAACGGCGATTCTGCTCCCCGGTTATCCCGGGATGAGGGCGGCGCTGCTCCCCGGTTATCCCGGAATAACGGCGATTCTGCTCCCCGGTTATCCCGGGATGAGGGCGGCGCTGCTCCCCGGTTATCCCGGGATAACGGCGATTCTGCTCCCCGGTTATCCCGGGATAACGGCACCACTCTCCCAGGAGCCAAGAACCTGTACATCATCTCCGTGAAGGGCATCAAGGGCCGGCTGAACCGGCTGCCGGCGGCCGGCGTGGGTGACATGGTGATGGCCACGGTGAAGAAGGGCAAGCCGGAGCTGAGGAAGAAGGGTGGGTGCCACCATTCCTGTCGCGGGAATGTCGCGGGACTGTCGCGGGAGTGTCACCTCCCCCCTTCTCTAAAGCACTCGTTGGGTCTGTGCGTGGCTCAGGGAGTTGTCGTGGAAGGGCAGAGCAAAGGCGCCGCTTTTGGGTGAAGTGGCAGCTGCTGGTGCTGTTGATTTCAATCAGCGGTGGGACATTTTTGGGTTTTGGGAATTGTCGAAAAAAAAAAAAAAAAAACCTTTCAATCCTATCCGTGGCTCATGCTCCAGCCTGGCCTTGGATACTTCCAGGGATCCAGGAATTCCAGCCTGTGCCAAGGAAGAATTCCTTCCTAAAATTCCCTCCTGAATCCCTTTTTCTACCTGTAAAAGAGGAGTGATATCACATAGATCTGTAAAACTTCAAATTAGGGAATCACAGAATGATTTGGGTGGGAAAGGATCTTAAATCCCGTCCCTGCCATGGGTTTGCTCTTGCTCCAGAGGAGTTTTTGCTGAATATTGTTTGTAAATTAATAATTTATTTCCAAATAAAGGTAGTGGGGAAGCTGGAGAACCCTGGATTCTCCAAATGTAGATGCAGCTCCAAGTGTTACATGGCCAGTTTTAAGGAGATTCTTATTAGTAAAACACCACAAATACGAGGTGCAAAACAAAAACCACCCTGAATCTGTGCTGTGGGTTTGATTGCTGTGGGGTTTGTCTGGGATGTTTGTTCATCCTGAGGGCTGTGACCCTTTTTCCTGAGGGCTGTGACCCTTTTTCCTGAGGGCTGTGACCCTTTTTCCTCACAGTGCACCCAGCAGTGGTGATCAGGCAGCGGAAATCCTACAGGAGAAAAGATGGGGTGTTCCTGTACTTCGAGGACAACGCGGGAGTGATTGTGAATAACAAAGGGGAGATGAAAGGTGAGGCCGGGGTGTGGCACTGCCACAGGGCTGAGCTCTGCTGGAGTGGAAAAACAACTCAAGATTCCCCTCAGAGAGTGGGATTTGGGGTGGGAAATGCTGCCCTGAACCATCTGTGAGCTCTAAATCACAGAATTCCACAATAATTTGGGAGCTCAAAGCTCATCCTAGGGATGCTCCCAGCCCCATCCAAGCCTGGCTTTGGACACTTCAGGCATCCAGGGGCAGCCACAGCTGCTCTGGGAATTCCCTGCCAGCCCCTCAGCCCTGTGGTGTTGTTTTCCAGGCTCAGCCATCACGGGCCCCGTGGCCAAGGAATGTGCAGATCTGTGGCCCAGGATCGCCTCCAACGCCGGCAGCATCGCCTGAGCCCCTCCTCCTCCTGTCCCTGTCCCCTTAGGGACACCAAATAAAACTCCTCCTACCAACCCCATGGTGTTTTTCTTGCCAAATAGAAGCAGGATTGTGCTGGGGAAAAAAAAAAAAAAATTGTGTTTTTATGGAGCTCCAAAATGATACTGGGGGTATTAACAGTTCTGTTTTTCAGGCAGGTTCCTGAAGAATCCCTGGAACAGCTCAAATTTAGTGACCCTGAGTGGCTGCTGGGGGGGGTCTGTGGCAGCACTGCCTTTGTGCAGGAGCTCCCAGAACTGGAGAATTCCCAGATTTTTTTTTTTTTACCAGAATGGGCAGTTTGAACTGTTAAAAGTGAAATAGTGCCTGAGGCTGAGCTGCCCTGGGAGCTGCAGGGCTCCTGCTGGATAGGGGGACCTGAGGAATGTCCCTTGGCTGGGGACATCACTGCTGTCACCTGAGGAGTGGCTGGAGCTGAAGCCTGGAGCCAATTCCTCCTGAGCTGAGCTTAGGCTGAGCTCAGGATCAGCTCAGAAGCTGCAGGAGCAGAGTGGGAAGGGACAGCCAGGGAAAAGCTTGGGCTGTTTGTGTGTGGTTTTCCTGGTGTTCCTGGAGCAAAAGGAATGGTTTGGGTGGGAGCTGTGGCTTCCTGCCCCACAGGTGACACTGGGGTGGCTTTGCCCTGGCCTCACAGGTGACACTGGGGTGGCTTTGCCCTGGCTTTGGGGCCCTGGTGCTGAAGGGCTGCCCTGACCCCAAATCACAGCAGGAAAAGGGGGAATCCCAGCACTGCAATTCCTGCCTCCAGCTGGGACTGAGCTGTTCCTGCTGCCCCTCTGGAGATTCCTGATGGTTCTCTGCCATTCCAGATGTTTCTGTGCCATTCCTGATGGTTCTCTGCCAATCCAGAAGTTTCTGTGCCATTCCTGATGGTTCTCTGCCATTCCAGATGTTTCTGTGCCATTCCTGATGATTTTCTGCCATTCCAGATGTTTCTGTGCCATTCCTGACGATTTTCTGCCATTCCAGAAGTTTCTGTGCCATTCCTGATGGTTCTCTGCCATTCCTGATGTTTCTGTGCCATTCCTGATGGTTCTCTGCTAATCCAGATGTTTCTGTGCCATTCCTGATGGTTCTCTGCCAATCCAGATGTTTCTGTGCCATTCCTGATGATTTTCTGCCATTCCTGATGCCTTCTGTGCAGCTCACTCCTGGTACCTTTTGTTCTGCCCATTCCTGATGTTTCTGTGCCATTCCTGATGATTTTCTGCACCATTCCTGAAGTTTCTGTGCCATTCCCCATGTTCTGGTACCATTCTTGATGCCTTCTGTGCCATTCCTGATGCCTTTTGTTCTGCCCATTCCTGATGTTTCTGTGCCATTCCCGAAATTCTGGTGCCGAGGCCACCCCAGGGAAAGCTGCACAAACCCCTGGCCCTGGGCTCTCCCACCATTCCCATTGGATTTTGGGATATTTTGGGATATTTCTGGGTCTCTCAGAGCTGGGTGCAAGCAGCAGGAGGGGAAACCTGGCTGAGGATTTGCACATCCTGGGGGTCACTGCCTCTGTTCTCCACAGGGTTTTAGAGCAGGAGAGAGCCCGTGGGTCACTCCTGGAGCCCCTGGAAGGGCTCTGGGTGTGATCCCAACATCCCAAACCTGCACTGGAAACAATTTCTGTCATCCCAAGCAAGGACCATGACTCCAAAAATGCAGGAACCATCATTCCAAAAATCCAGGGATCTGCTTTGTGTAAGGAACCAGCCCTGCTCTCGTGGCTCAGTTTAGCATTCCTGCTTTGTGAAGGTTTTTCTCCACAGCTTCAGAGTTGATTAAACTTTTTTTTTTTTTTTTTTGGGGTTTTTGGTGTTGCAGCAATTCCTGAGCCAGGCTGGGCACACCCTGAGACCAAACAGAGGCGCAGCCCAGAGACTGCCAGTCAGTGCTGGAAATGTTCTTTTTTCCTTTGCCCACATTTGGGTTTTTTTTTTTTTTTTTAGGAGGAAATCAGGTGGGAATTCAGTACCTGCCTCACCAGGAGTGGAGTGAGAGCTCTGCTGTGGGGTGACAGCCAGCCCTGGAATGTGACAGAGCCACCTCAGTGGCCACAAGAAGCCTCACCTGGCCACAAGGAGCCTCACCTGCCAGCTGGGGGTATAGCTCAGGGGCAGAGCATTTGACTGCAGATCAAGAGGTCCCCGGTTCAAATCCGGGTGCCCCCTCTCTTTTTTCCATCCTTTTATCCCCCCAAAATGTGGTTGGCAGGTCTGAATTCCCAATTTCCCCAAACTGTGTGTGGGCCCTGTGCTGTGCTGGCTGGCCAGAGAAAAGGCAGCTGAGTCCCAGCAGCAGCAGGAGCTGCTGGTGAGCAAAGGGATGAGGGTTTTGGGAGGATTGGATCAGGATTTTGTCCTGGGATTAATTAGCAGAGTTTTGCTGGGATGTTAATGAGCAGGGAGACTGATGTAATGCAGGGGGAATTGCTCAGTGGCAGAGAATTTGACTGCCCTGCTTCAACTCCATGTGCCCCCTCTTTTCTCCTCCTTTTCCTCCAACCTCCCTTCAGCCCAAATCCTGCAGGGGAAGGCTGGGAAGCTGCTGTGGGATGTGGGAGTTGTGCTGGGCTGGGAATGTGGGGTGGGAGCACCAAGGCCTTGCAGAAATGAGGAACCATTCCCAGGGAAATCTGGGTCTGCCTGAGCCTCCCTCTGGGCTTAACTGTGGGGAGAAATTCTCTGGAATGGGGAAAACTGAACCTGGATCTGGGCTGGAATCTGAAATGGGGAAAGCTGGGATTGGAATGGGGCTGGAATATGGAATGAGGAAAGCCAGGACTGGATCTGGGCTGGAATCTGGAATGAGGAAAGCCAGGACTGGATCCAGGCCAGAATCTGGAATGGGGGAAAGCCAGGACTGGATCCAGGCCAGAATCTTGAATGGGGAAAACCAGGACTGGATCTAGGCCAGAATCTGGAATGGGGGAAAACCAGGACTGGAACTCAGCTGGAATCTGGAACGGGGGAAAAACAGGACTGAATCTAGGCCAGAATCTGGAATGGGGGAAAACCAGGACTGGAACTCAGCTGGAATCTGGAATGGGGGAAAACTAGGACTAGATCTGGGCTGGAATCTGAAATGGGGAAAAGCCAGGACTGGATCCGGTCTGGAATCTGGAATCAAAAAACTGGGACTGGAACTGGACTGAAATCTGGAATTGGGGAAAACCAGGACTGGATGTTGGCTGAAATTTGGAATGGGGGAAAACCAGGACTGGATAAAGGTGGGATTTGGAATGGGGGAAAACCAGGACTGGATAAAGGTAGGATTTGGTATGGAGGAAAACTGGGACTGGAATTGGGCTGGAATCTGGAATGGAGAAAACAAGGACTGGATCAGGGCTGGAATCTGGAATGGAGCAAAACCCCAAAACCCAGCCAGGATCAGGGTGGGATTTGGAATGGAGGAAAACCTGGATGGGATCATGGTCAGGATATGGAATGGAGGAAAAACCCGGATAGGATAACAGCCAGGATTTGGAATGGAGGAAGACCTGGACTGGATCAGAGCAGGATATGGACTGGAGGAAAAACCCAGGGTGTGTCTCCATGGGGTATGGAATGTAGAAAAACCTGGACTGGATCACAGCTGGAACATGGATTTGGGAGAAAACCTGGACTGGATCACAGCTGCAATATGGATTTGGGAGAAAACCTGGACTGGATCACAGCTGGAATATGGATTTGGGAGAAAACCTGGACTGGATCACAGCTGGAATATGGATTTGGGAGAAAACCTGGACTGGATCGCAGCTGGAACATGGATTTGGGAGAAAACCTGGACTGGATCGCAGCTGGAACATGGATTTGGGAGAAAACCTGGACTGGATCGCAGCTGGAACATGGATTTGGGAGAAAACCTGGACTGGATCACAGCTGGAACATGGATTTGGAGAAAACCTGGACTGGATCACAGCTGCAGGATTTCTGGAACTGGAACATGGATTTGGGAGAAAACCTGGACTGGATCGCAGCTGGAACATGGATTTGGGAGAAAACCTGGACTGGATCGCAGCTGGAACATGGATTTGGGAGAAAACCTGGACTGGATCGCAGCTGGAACATGGATTTGGGAGAAAACCTGGACTGGATCGCAGCTGGAACATGGATTTGGGAGAAAACCTGGACTGGATCGCAGCTGGAACATGGATTTGGGAGAGAACCTGGACTGGATATCGCAGCTGGAACATGGATTTGGGAGAAAACCTGGACTGGATCGCAGCTGGAACATGGATTTGGGAGAAAACCTGGACTGGATCGCAGCTGGAACATGGATTTGGGAGAAAACCCGGACTGGATCACAGTCAGAAAATGGAGTACAGAAACACCTGGGCAGGATTTGGATGGGACAGGGAATGGAAGAAAACCCAGACTGGATTGCAGCCAATACGGAATGGGAGGAAACCTGAACTGGACCCAGCCAGGACACAGAATGGGGAATATCCCGGACTGGGTCAGGGCTGGGAAATGGATTGGAAGGAATCCCATTTGCTGTATTCTATCCCATTGAACTCTCTGCACCTTCAACAGGGACACTGGGCTGCACAGGAGCTGCTGAGGAAAGGGATCCAACCCACAGAGAGAAAAACTTCTCTTTTCCCAAGAAATGTTTTCCATTTCCCTGGTGCAGGAGCTGTCCCAGGGGGTATAGCTCAGTGGCAGAGCATTTGACTGCAGATCAAGAGGTCCCTGGTTCAACTCCAGGTGCCCCCTCTTTTCCTCTCCCTTCCACCTTCCTTTTGCCAAAAATTTGCCACAGGTAAAATCCCTGGGGAGCTCTGAGCTTGTGCTGTGTGTGGGGTGCTGGTTCTGAGCTGCAGCAGCCCAGGAATAGACTCAAGGAAAAGTTTTGGGGTTGTGCTCTCAGTTCTCACTGTCTGTGTGTGCTTTTCTGCCCTTAATTCTCTGTAATCACCATGAGGATTTCTCATTTTTCCCATCATTTATCACCTTGAAGTCCCTGTACCTTTACCTAGGCTGCACAGAGAGCTGTTGAGGAAAAGAATCCAACTCACAGACAGCAAAACTTTTTTCTTTGGCAAGAAAAGTTTTTCCATTTCCCTGGTGCAGGAGGTGTCCCAGGGGGTATAGCTCAGTGGCAGAGCATTTGACTGCAGATCAAGAGGTCCCTGGTTCAACTCCAGGTGCCCCCTCTCTTTTTTCCTCCCTCCACATTCCTTTTGCCCAAATTTTGCCCCAGGAAAATTCCCTGGGGAGCTCTGAGCTTGTGCTGTGTGTGGGGTGTTGGTTCTGAGCTGCAGCAGCCCAGGAACAGACTGGAAAAAATTTGGGGTTGTGCTCTCAGCCCTCACTGTCTGTGTGTGCTTTTTTTAAATTATTCTGTCCTCATTTATCACCTTGAACTCCCTGTACCTTTATCAGGAAAGGAATCCAATCCCTGGATACAAATATTTTCTTTTTCTCAATAAATGTTTTTAGATTTCCCTGGTGCAGGTGTTCAACTCCAGGTGCCCCCATTTTTCCCCTTCCTTCCACTTTCCTTTGCCAAAAATTTTGCCCCAGGAAAATTCCCTGGAGAGCTCTGAGCTTGTGCTGGGTGTGGGGTGTTGGTTCTGAGCTGCAGCACCCCAGGAACAGACTGGAAAAAATTTGGGGTTGTGCTCTCAGCCCTCACTGTCTGTGTGTGCTTTTCTGTCCTTAATTCTCTGTAATCACCATCAGGATTTCTCATTTTTCCCATCATTTATCACCTTGAACTCCCTGTACCTTTATCAGACACTCCCTGGGCTGCACAGGAAGGGAATCCAATCCCTGGACACAAATATTTTCTTTTTCCCAAGAAATGTTTTTACATTTCCCTGGTGCAAGAGCTGGATCTTGGCTGCAGATCAAGAGGTTCAGCTGCAGGTTCCCCCCTCTTTTGCTGCTTCTCCCTGGGGATTTTGGGGGGTTTGGTCACTGTGGGGCACACGAGGAATGGCAGCTCAGGGGAAATCTCACAGACTCCACAAAGGTTCAGAGAATTTGGGGTCCAGCCTGGGACTGGGAGGAGCTGGGGAGGAACTGGACCAAGCTGGGAGGGCAGGGACTCAGTGGCTGCAGCAGGAGCTGATTCCTCAGGGACAGAGAGCTCAGGGATTTGGGAAAAACATCCTTTAAATATTTTATTTAATTCAGGAGGTGTCAGGGGGTATAGCTCAGTGGCAGAGCATGACTCCTCAGGGACAGAGAGCTCAGGGATTTGGGAAAAACATCCTTTAAATATTTTATTTAACTTTAGCAGTGTCAGGGGGTATAGCTCAGTGGTAGAGCATTTGACTGCAGATCAAGAGGTCCCTGGTTCAACTCCAGGTGCCCCCTCTCTTTTTTTCCTCCTTCCACTTTCCTTTTGCTAAAATCCTTCCCAAAAAGCAGCTGGAGAGCTCTGCTTGGATCTTGGCAGTTTGTTCTGAACCCTCAGGGCTGGCTGGGAGCTTCAATTTGAAAGGATTTGGGCTCTGACTGCTGGGAAAGTTCAGGGTTTGTGTTCTGTGTGAAACCATTCCCTGCCTCTGTGTGCTCCCCTCTGTAGTAACTTCCCCCTAATTTTCTTTTTTTTCCCCAATTTTCTCCTCATTTTCATGCCTCATTTGTGGTATTTTACACCTTCCACGGGCACACTGAGGTGCACAGGGAGCTGTCAGTTCATGGAATCCAATCCATGGACAGAAAAATTCCTCCCTTTGCAAATAAATGGATTTAAATTTCCTTGTTTACCCAAGGGGGTATAGCTCAGTGGCAGAGCATTTGACTGCAGATCAAGAGGTCCCTGGTTCAACTCCAGGTGCCCCCTCTCTTTTCTCGTTTCTCTTCTCTTTCTTCTCTCCTCTCTCTTTTCTCTCTTTTCTCTTTTCTCTTTTCTCTCTTTTCTCTCTTTTCTCTCTTTTCTCTCTTTTTCTCTCTTTTCTCTCTTTTCTCTCTTTTCTCTCTTTTCTCTTCCCTCTCTTCCCTCTTCTCTCCTCTCTTTTCTCTCCTCTCTCTCCTCTCTTTCCTCTCTTTCCTCTCTTTCCTCTCTTTCCTCTCTTTCCTCTCTTTCCTCTCTTTCCTCTCTTTCCTCTCTTTCCTCTCTTTCCTCTCTTTTTTCTCCTCTTCCTTTTGCCCAGATCTTTCATGGGAAGCTGCTGTGGGATGTGGGAGGTTGTGCTGGGTGGGGAATGGGAGTTTGAAGCACCAAGGCCCTGGAGAAGTGCAGGGTTTTGCACTGGGGAAGAACCACTCAGTCTGTGTGTGCCTTTCTCTGCTTTTAATCCTCTGTAGCCACCATTTATCAGAATTTCTCCTAATTCTCATCATTTCTCATCATTTCTCACATTTAACTCCCTGCACAACTTCCCTTCAAGTGAAGGATCCAACCCACAGAGAGGAAAATCTGGCTTTAAAAATAAATTTATGTTTGTCAGGGGGTATAGCTCAGTGGTAGAGCATTTGACTGCAGATCAAGAGGTCCCTGGTTCAACTCCAGGTGCCCCCTTTCTTTCCATTAAAGAAAAAAAAATGAGGAAGATTCCTCCTTTTTTTACACCCCCAGTGTCTGTGCCTGCACAGCAGCAGGGCTGGGAACTCCAGGATTCAAAACTGAACACAAATCCTGCAGGAATCCAACCTGTGGGGCAGGGACAAAGCCCAGACACCACAACATTTCCTCCTGTGCAGGTGTGGCTGGGACATTTCCCTGCAGTGGGAATGAAACCTGAGCTGCCTTTCAGCGATTTTATTGCTCTTTTTTGCAGAGCAGGGACAGGGGGTATAGCTCAGTGGCAGAGCATTTGACTGCAGATCAAGAGGTCCCTGGTTCAACTCCAGGTGCCCCCTCTTTTCCTCTTCCTTTTGCCCAAATTTTGCCCCAGGAAAATTCCCTGGAGAGCTCTGAGCTTGTGCTGGGTGTGGGGTGCTGGTTCTGAGCTGCAGCAGCCCAGGAACAGACTGGAAAAAATTTGGGGTTGTGCTCTCAGCCCTCACTGTCTGTGTGTGATTTTCTGTCCTTAATTCTCTGTAATCACCATGAGGATTTCTCATTTTTCCCATCATTTGTCACCTTGAAGTCCCTGTACCTTTACCTAGGCTGCACAGAGAGCTGTCAATGGATGGAATCCAATCCCTGGTCACAAAACTTTTTTTTTTTTTTTTTCCCAAGAAAAGTTTTTCCATTTCCCTGGTGCAGGAGCTGTCCCAGGGGGTATAGCTCAGTGGCAGAGCATTTGACTGCAGATCAAGAGGTCCCTGGTTCAACTCCAGGTGCCCCCTCTTTTCCTCTCCCTTCCACCTTCCTTTTGCCAAAAATTTGCCACAGGTAAAATCCCTGGGGAGCTCTGAGCTTGTGCTGGGTGTGGGGTGCTGGTTCTGAGCTGCAGCAGCCCAGGAACAGACTCAAGGAAAAGTTTTGGGGTTGTGCTCTCAGTTCTCACTGTCTGTGTGTGATTTTCTGTCCTTAATTCTCTGTAATCACCATGAGGATTTCTCATTTTTCCCATCATTTGTCACCTTGAAGTCCCTGTACCTTACCTGGGCTGCACAGAGAGCTGTCAATGGAAGGAATCCAATCCCTGGTCACAAAATTATTTTTTTTTCTTTGCCAAGAAAAGTTTTTAAATTTCCCTGGTGCAGGAGGTGTCCCAGGGGGTATAGCTCAGTGGCAGAGCATTTGACTGCAGATCAAGAGGTCCCTGGTTCAACTCCAGGTGCCCCCTTCTTTTGCTGCTTTTTCTCCCTTCTTTCCTCCACAAATCCCTCACACACAGCCCATGGAGAGCCTCTCTTACCCCTCTGAGGTCTTGGAAATCACTTGGTGATCTTTTGGCAAGCCTGAACTCTCATCTCACTTTGCCACGTTCCTCTCTGCTCTCCCGAGTTCTGCACGGCCACACAAACTCAACAGCTGCCACTCGAGTTTTTCCTGTTGGAGCAATTACCCTTAATTTAAGCATTGAATTCAGTGTATAATGTGTTTCTAGGAGTCAGAGCAGTGCTGAGCTGTTCCCTCCAGGCCCTGAGCCCAAACCAGCCCGGTTGGGTGGCTGCGATGACTCAAGGTCATCCTCTGGGTAGCCCCGGGGCTCGAACCTGTGACCCTCGGCCCCGCAGGCGGCGGCGCTGCCCCTGAGCCACGCCCCGCGCGCGGAAATGGGGGGCGGGGGGCGCCGCGGGCGCCGTGGCGCGGGGGCAACGCGGCGGGCTGGGGAGCGCGAGGTCACGGGTTCGAGCCCGGCCTGGCTCCGCCGGGGAGTGCTGGGTTTGTCCCGGGAGATCACAGGATCTAAATTGGGAGATCACAGGCTCCAAACTGGGAGATCACTGCTCTTATCCCGGGAGACCACCGGGTGTATCCTAGGATATCACCGCTGTTATCCCAAGAGATCACAAGCTCCAAACTGGGAGATCACTGCTCTTATCCCAAGAGATCCCAGGCTCCAAACTGGGAGAGCACTGCTGCTATCCCAGGAGATCACCGTTTGTATCCCAGGGTATCACTGGGTGTATCCCAGGATATCACAGCTCTTATCCCAGGAGATCACAAGCTCCAAACTGGGAGATCACAGGCTCTATCCTGAGAGATTCCCCAGCTCTGCCCCGCCCCGCCCCAGCAGATCCTTCCTTAGCTCCCACAGACCAGGACGGGCCAGGTCCTGACCCAGCCCGGGCACGACCGGAGGTGCCAGAACCACCCGGCCCGGCCCCGGGGCGGGGTGTGCGCCACTGAACTCGGCACTTTGGCACCAGAGGTCCGAGCCAGAGGCGCTGCCCGTGCCCTCCGCGTGTTGCTGGGATGAGCACAGCCTGCCAGACCCGTTCCGTGCCTGCAGGTGCTTTTGGAATTACTCACATCATCATTTCCAGGCGTTTCTTTGGGATTGCTGCAATTAGCCTCATTTGAAACAGGCTCAGATCTTGTCTTAATTCCCTGGAAGTGCCCAAGGCCGGGCTGGCCTGGGCTTGGAGCAACCTGGAGCGGTGGAAGGTGTCCCTGTCCATGGCAAGGGATGGGAATGGATGAACTTTGGGGTCCCTTCCCACCCAAACCACTCTGGATTTCATGAACGGAACGAAAACACCGCCAGGCCCGGTACTGAGGGGCCTCCCCGCCGCTTCTTTCTCTCTCTCCTCCTCCCACACCGCTCCTACTGCGCGCCGCCATCTTCCCCATCGCCTCAGAGGCGCGCCGGAAGTGACGCACTGAGGGAAGCGACACGCGGAAACACAAGCGGCGGCGCGCTGATGACGTATTTCCTGTCCCGGTAGCGGCGGGGGACGCTTTCGACAGGCGGCCGCGATGGGGGGAGGAGACCTGGTGAGGGGAACCGGGGGGACTGAGAGGGGAATTGGGGAACCGGGGGAGAGAACTGGTGAGGGAAACCGGGAGGCTGAGAAAGGGACTGGGGGAACTGGGGGACTGGGAGGGACCGGAAGGGGCTGAGGGGACCGGGCGGTGGGTGCTGAAGGGGGCCGGGAGGGCTCCGAGGGGGGGTTTGGAGGGGTCCTGGGGGGCTGAGAGGGGCCCGGCGGTGCTGAGGGGCTGCAGGGCAGGGTTGTGCAGCTTCCCTGGGACTGAAGCTGCTCCCCGGGCCAGGGGAGCCGCAGGTCCGGTCTCCAGGCCTGGCTGCCGGTGTTGGTGGGCCGGGCCCTGCCCTGGCTGCTCAGTGCCAGTCCCGGTGCCAGTGCCAATGCTGGTACTGATGCTCGTTCTGGTTCCAGTGGCATTCCTGGTGCCAGGGCCGGTTCCAGTGCTGGTGCTAATCCTGCTGCAAATGCCAGCTCTGATCCCGGTGCCAATGCTGGTTCTAATCCCGGTTCTGATCTCAGTGCCAATCTCAGTGCCAATGCCGGTGGTGATCCCAGTGCCGATGCTGGTTCTGATCCCAGTGCCAATCCTGGTGCCAGTGCTGGTTCTGATCCTGGTGCCAGTGCCGGTTCTGATCCTGGTGCCAATCCCAGTTCTGATCCCAGTGCCAATCCCAGTTCTGATCCTGGCACCAATCCCGATTCTCATCCCAGTTCTGATCCCGGTGCCAATCTTGGTGCCAATGCCAGTTCTGGTCCCAGTGCTGATCCCAGTTCTGATCCTGGTACCAATGCTGCTTTTATCCTGGTACCAGTGCCGGTTCTGATCCCAGTACCAATGCCTGTTCTGATCCTGGTACCAGTGCCAGTTCTGATCCCCCCAGTGCCGATCCTGGTTCTGATCCTGGTGCTGATCCTGGTTCTGATCCTGGTGCCGATCCTGGTGCTGATCCCGGTGCCAGTGCCAGTTCTGATCCCGGTGCCGATCCTGGTGCTGATCCTGGTGCTGATCCTGGTTCTGATCTCGGTGCCAGTGCCAGTTCTGATCCTGGTGCTGATCCTGGTTCTGATCCTGGTGCTGATCCTGGTTCTGATCTCGGTGCCAGTGCCAGTTCTGATCCTGGTGCTGATCCTGGTTCTGATCCCGGTGCCAATGCTGTTCCGGTCCCGGTTCTGATCGCGGCGCCGCTCCTGTCTCGCAGAACCTGAAGAAGAGCTGGCACCCGCAGACGCTGCGCAATGTGGAGAAGGTGTGGAAGGCGGAGCAGAAACATGAGGCCGAGAGGAGGAAGATCGAGGAGCTGCAGCGGGAGCTGCAGGAGGAGCGGGCGCGGGAGGAGATGCAGCGCTACGCCGAGGACATGGGCACTGTGCGGTGAGAGAGACATGGGGCACTGTGCGGTGAGAGAGACATGGGGCACTGTGCGGTGAGAGAGACACGGGCACCGTGCGGTGAGAGAGACACGGGCACTGTGCGGTGAGAGAGACACGGGCACTGTGCGGTGAGAGAGACATGGGCACTGTGCGGTGAGAGAGACACGGGCACCGTGCGGTGAGACACGGGCACTGTACGGTGAGAGAGACACGGGCACTGTACGGTGAGAGAGACCCGGGCACTGTGCGGTGAGAGAGACATGGGCACCGTGCGGTGAGAGAGACATGGGCACTGTGCGGTGAGACACGGGCACTGTACGGTGAGAGAGACACGGGCACTGTGCGGTGAGAGAGACATGACTGTGCGGTGAGAGAGACATGGGCACTGTACGGTGAGAGAGACTGTGCGGTGGGCATGGGGCACTGTGCGGTGAGAGAGAGACGGTGAGAGAGACCCGGGCACTGTGCGGTGAGAGAGACATGGGCACTGTGCGGTGAGAGAGACATGGGCACTGTGCGGTGAGAGAGACACGGGCACTGTGCGGTGAGAGAGACCCGGGCACTGTGCGGTGAGAGAGACATGGGCACTGTGCGGTGAGAGAGACATGGGCACTGTGCGGTGAGAGAGACATGGGCACTGGGCATGGGCACTGTGCGGTGAGAGAGAGAGACATGGGCACTGTGCGGTGAGAGAGACATGGGCACTGTGCGGTGAGAGAGACATGGGCACTGTGCGGTGAGAGAGACATGGGCACTGTGCGGTGAGAGAGACATGGGCACTGTGCGGTGAGAGAGACATGGGCACTGTGCGGTGAGAGAGACACGGCACTGTGCGGTGAGAGAGACATGGCACCGTGCGGTGAGAGAGACACGGGCACTGTGCGGTGAGAGACACGGGCACTGTGCGGTGAGAGAGACACGGGCACCGTGCGGTGAGAGAGACATGGGCACTGTACGGTGAGAGAGACCCGGGCACTGTGCGGTGAGAGAGACATGGGCACCGTGCGGTGAGAGAGACATGGGCACCGTGCGGTGAGACCGGGGCACTGTACGGTGAGAGAGACATGGGCACCGTGCGGTGAGAGAGACACGGGCACTGTGCGGTGAGAGAGACACGGGCACTGTACGGTGAGAGAGACATGGGCACCGTGCGGTGAGAGAGACATGGGCACCGTGCGGTGAGAGAGACACGGGCACCGTGCGGTGAGAGAGACATGGGCACTGTGCGGTGAGAGAGACATGGGCACTGTGCGGTGAGAGACGGGCACTGTACGGTGAGAGAGACATGGGCACTGTACGGTGAGAGAGACATGGGCACTGTGCGGTGAGAGAGACATGGGGCACTGTGCGGTGAGAGAGACACGGGCACTGTGCGGTGAGAGAGACACGGGCACTGTGCGGTGAGAGAGACACGGGCACCGTGCGGTGAGAGAGACATGGGCACCGTGCGGTGAGAGAGACATGGGGCACTGTACTGGTGAGAGAGACCACAGGCACTGTGCGGTGAGAGAGACACGGGCACTGTGCGGTGAGAGAGACACGGGCACTGTGCGGTGAGAGAGACACGGGCACCGTGCGGTGAGAGAGACATGGGCACTGTGCGGTGAGAGAGACACGGGCACCGTGCGGTGAGAGAGACACGGGCACTGTGCGGTGAGAGAGACATGGGCACCGTGCGGTGAGAGAGACATGGGCACTGTGCGGTGTGAGAGAGACATGGGCACTGTGTGGTGAGAGAGACACGGGCACTGTGCGGTGAGAGACATGACACGGGCACTGTGCGGTGAGAGAGACACGGGCACTGTGCGGTGAGAGAGACATGGGCACTGTGCGGTGAGAGAGACATGGGCACTGTGCGGTGAGAGAGACATGGGCACCGTGCGGTGAGAGAGACACGGGCACTGTGCGGTGAGAGAGACTGTGCGGTGAGAGAGACACGGGCACTGTGCGGTGAGAGAGACATGGGCACCGTGCGGTGAGAGAGACATGGGCACTGTGCGGTGAGAGAGACACGGGCACCGTGCGGTGAGAGACATGGGCACTGTGCGGTGAGAGAGACATGGGCACTGTGCGGTGAGAGAGACATGGGCACCGTGCGGTGAGACACGGGCACTGTACGGTGAGAGAGACACGGGCACCGTGCGGTGAGAGAGACACGGGCACTGTACGGTGAGAGAGACATGGGCACTGTGCGGTGAGACCAGGGCACGGGGGATAGCACAGGGGATGGCAGAGGGGTCCCATCCATCCATCATCCATCCATCCATCCATCCATCCATCCATCCATCCATCCATCATCCATCCATCCATCATCCATCATCCATCCATCCATCCATCCATCATCCATCCATCATCCATCCATCCATCCATCATCCATCCATCCATCATCCATCCATCCATCCATCCATCCATCCATCATCCATCCATCCATCCATCCATCATCCATCCATCCATCATCCATCCATCCATCATCCATCATCCATCCATCATCCATCCATCATCCATCATCCATCCATCCATCCATCCATCATCCATCCATCCATCCATCCATCCATCCATCCATCCATCATCCATCATCCATCCATCCATCCATCCATCCATCATCCATCCATCCATCCATCCATCATCCATCCATCATCCATCCATCCATCCATCCATCCATCATCCATCATCCATCATCCATCCATCCATCATCCATCCATCCATCCATCCATCATCCATCCATCATCCATCCATCCATCCATCATCCATCCATCCATCATCCATCATCCATCCATCCATCCATCCATCATCCATCCATCCATCCATCCATCATCCATCCATCCATCATCCATCCATCCATCATCCATCATCCATCCATCATCCATCCATCATCCATCATCCATCCATCCATCCATCCATCCATCCATCATCCATCATCCATCCATCATCCATCCATCCATCCATCCATCATCCATCATCCATCCATCCATCCATCATCCATCATCCATCCATCATCCATCATCCATCCATCCATCCATCCATCCATCCATCCATCCATCCATCATCCATCCATCCATCATCCATCATCCATCCATCCATCATCCATCCATCATCCATCATCCATCCATCCATCCATCCATCCATCCATCATCCATCCATCCATCCATCATCCATCCATCATCCATCCATCCATCCATCCATCATCCATCCATCATCCATCCATCATCCATCCATCCATCCATCCATCCATCATCCATCCATCATCCATCATCCATCCATCCATCCATCCATCCATCCATCCATCCATCCATCCATCCATCCATCCATCATCCATCCATCATCCATCCATCCATCCATCCATCATCCATCCATCATCCATCCATCCATCCATCCATCCATCCATCCATCCATCCATCCATCCATCCATCCATCCATCCATCCATCCATCCATTTCCAGACCAATCCCACCCTCCCCATCTCTCTGATCCCATACCCCCAGCAGGCCCCAGGATCAATCCCAGGATTTTGTGTTGTTTTTCCCCAGGAAGCGGGAGGAGAAGCTGGAGTGGATGTACCAGGGCCCGGGGGGGATGGTGCACAGGGATGAATACCTGCTGGGCCGCCCTGTGGATAAATTCATCCTGGACAAGGTTGGGGACAAGGACACTGCTGGGGACTCGGGGCTCCTGCCTGGCTCCAGCTTTGCCAGGCCTGGGGCCAGCTCCGTGCTGGACATGGCCACCAAGATCCGGGAGGATCCTCTCTTCATGATCAGGTGGGGCAGAGAAAAACTGCTGAGTGATTCTTGTTGGTGTCACATGAAATAAGTGTCATGTCATTTAATGAATCAAATTAAAATAGAAAAAATGATAGAAAATATATTTATATATAATAGTAATATATGATAATAATAATAATAATAATAATAATAATAATAATAATAATAATAATAATAATAATAATAATAATATATAATATCTATTATATATAATAATATTATATAATAATAAATAATATATAATATATAATAAATATATATAAAATATATATTATATATAAATATATATAATATTTATATAAAATAAAAATAGATTGGAATATAAAATATTAAATATAAATAAAAGTTAAAATAAGGATTAAAATTGATATGTGAAAAATCAAATAGGAATTAAAATGAAAATTGAAATGCAAAAAATCAAATAAAAATTATAATAAGAATGAAAATTAATATGTAAAAAATCGGATAGAAATTGAAATGAAAATGAAAATTGAAATGTAAAAAATCAAATAAAAATTAAATTGAAAATGGAAATTGAAATGTAAAAAATCAAATAAAAATGAAAATAAAAATTGAAATGCAAAAAAAAAAAAAAAAAAAAAATGAAAATTGAAATGTAAAAAAACAAATAGAAATTATAATAGGAATGAAAATTGAAATGTAAAAATTAAATAAAAATTATAATAGGAATGAAAATTGAATTGTAAAGAAATAGAAATTATAATAGGAATGAAAATTGAAATGTAAAAAATTAAATAAAAATTATAATAAGAATGAAAATTGAATTGTAAAAAATCAAATAGAAATTATAATAGGAATGAAAATTGAAATGTAAAAGATCAAATAGAAATGAAAATGAAAATTGAAATGTAAAAAATCAAATAAAAATTATAATAGGAATGAAAATTGAAATGTAAAAATTTAAATAGAAATTATAATAAGAATGAAAATTGAAATGTAAAAATTAAATAAAAATTATAATAATGAAAATTGAAATGTAAAAAATGAAATAAAAATAAAAATTAAAGTATCAAAATTAAATATAAATAAAAATTAAAATTGGAATAAAAATTAAGATCTAAAAAATTAAATATAAGCAAAATAAAACATTAAAATAAAAATTAAAATCTAAACATGAAATATAAATATAAAGAAAAAAATAAAATAAAAATTAAAATCTCAAAAATTAAATATTAATAAAAGTAAAAAACTAAGATATAAGAAATTAAATATAAATAAAAATAAAGAGATGAAAATAAAAACAAAAAATTAAAATTTAAAAAAATTAGAAATGTCTTAGAATTTTTATAAATGTCTATATATGTATAAAGCTATTTGCAATTTTATAAATGTATTTACATTTTTATATGGTTATTAAATTTTTTATTTATAAATATCTTTTACTTTTATAAAGATATGTACATTTTATAGATATTTATTTACATTTTTATAAAGATATTTATGTACCTTTTATAAATATTTTTGGCATTTTTATAAATTCATTAAGTTGCATTTTTATAAAAATTTTTCTTTACATTTTATATTTTTATTGCATTTTATATTTAAATTTTTGTAAATTTTTTTGCTGAACTCACAACATTTCTCTTTTTCTCACCCCTGATTTTTATTTTTTGTTCTTGCTTCAGGAAGAGGGAGGAGGAAAAGAAAAGAGAAGTTTTGAACAACCCAGTGAAAATGAAGAAAATCAAAGCCTTGGTAGGTGGGAAAAATCAGAAAATTAAAAGAAAAAAAATCAGAAAATTTAAAAAAAAAATCAGAATTTTGATTGGTCGGGATGAGGAGCTGAGCTCTGTTCTTTCAACTCCTCAGTTTTGAGAGTTAAATGAAATTTTCTGGCTTGAAATTTATAAATGGTTGAAATTTTTATTTCCATAAAAATTCTAAATTTTTCAGTAATTTTAAATCATTAATTTTAAATAATTCCTAAATTAATCCCCACATTTGATAAACTCCTACATTTTTATAAAGATAATTCTCTTCTAAACACTGCAGACATTTTTTACACCTTGAAGTCAAAAAATTCTGCAAATCTCTTGAAATTAATAAATTTATCATTTTCTAAATTTTTTTAATGTTCTAAGATTTTAATTTAAATGATAATTTTATATTATAAAATTAATATAATAAACATTATCACATACAGTATAGTAATATAATGTCTAGAATATAAAATTATTACATTATATTATGTAATATTTATTAATATATTATAATATTACATTATATTATAGGTATTATTTGTTATATATTAAAAGTTATACATTTGTATTATCATATTGTTATATATAATATTTTTAATACAGTATTATATTAACACTATATATTAATATATATTGTAATATTATAGTATAACATAATTTTAGTGTGATGTAATATACTATAATATAATATACTATAATACAATACTATAGTATATAGTATCCTGTAATACAATAAAATAAAATATAATATAATATAACATACCATAATATAATATAACATAACATAACATAACATAATAAAATATAATATAATATAATATAATATAATATAATATAATATAATATAATATAATATAATATAATATAATATAATATAATATAATATAATATAATATAATATAATATAATATAATATAATATAATATGAATTTATAGATTTAAATTTTACTTAAAATTTTAAATAATTTAAATTATAATTTTTACCAACACCTCCACCTTTTTGTATTCCATATAAAGAATTTTTTTTTTTTTCCTCTGGTTTTCTGCTCTTTTGTTTGGGATTCTGAGGGAATTTTTTTTTTTTTGCCTTTGCAGCTGCAGAACAGTTTGGATAAAAAGGAGAGGAAGAAGAAGAAGGAGAAGAAGAAGAAGCACAAGAAGCATCGACGGCGCAGCTCCAGCAGTGGCAGCTCCAGCTCTGAGGAGGAGAGGGGCAGGAACAAGTGAGAATTCCATTGAAATTTCCAAATCAATTTTTATTTAATGAAATATTTCTCTCAGTGTGTTGTCTTGCATCGTTAAGGTGTGATAGGAGGAGTTTCATGGTAAAAAAAAAATGATTTATTCCCTGATTGATTTGCTTCAAGAGGGATTTGTTTGCTTTTTTTAGGTCTCAGAAGAAAGTGGAGAGTTCCTCCTGGAAAGCTGCTCCTTCCAAAATGCCAGGATATGGATTACAGGTACACATGAGAGAGGGGAAAACAGGAATGGAAATATAGGATTGGAATGGGATGGAATGGAATGGAATGGAATGGAAATACAGGAATGGAATTAGAATAGAATAGAATAGAATAGAATAGAATAGAATAGAATAGAATAGAATAGAATAGAATAGAATAGAATAGAATAGAATAGAATAGAATAGAATAGAACTAGACATGGAATAGAACTAGACATGGAATGGAATATATAATATAATATATGGTATGAAATATTTTATAATTAGATATGATAATATATGTTATGTAGTATGATATGTATTATAAGATAAAGTATTCTATTATATAGCATGATAGATGGTATAATACATAATATGATATATGATATGATTGATATGGTAGATATGATATGATATGATATGATATGATACTATATATGATATGATACAATCTCCTATCTCATCCATAACCATGTGTTCACTGTGTGGATTATATGAGATTGATATGATATGATATGATATGATATGATATGATATGATATATGATATGATACAATCTAATCTGCTATCCCATCCATAACTTCTGTGCTCACTGTGGGGATGGGATGGGATGGGATGGGATGGGATGGGATGGGATGGGATGGGATGGGATGGGATGGGATGGGATGGTATTACATGATATGACACAATACAGTCTCCTGTCCCATCCATAACCATGTACTCACTGTGTGTATGGTATGTGTATGATATTATATATGATATGATATGATATATGATATGATGTGATGTGATATGATATGATATGATACAATATGATATATGATATGATCCCTAACCACGTGCTCCCTGTGTGTGTGGTATGCATATGATATATGAGATATGATATATGAGATATGATATATGAGATATGATATATGATATATTATATATATATATTATATATTATATATTATATATTATATATAATATATTATATATTATATATTATATATTATATGATGTGATCCCTAACCACGTGCTCCCTGTGTGTATGATATGATATGATGTGATATGATATGATATGATATGATATGATGTGATATGATATGATATGATGTGATATGATATGATATGATATGATGTGATATGATGTGATATGATGTGATATGATGTGATATGATGTGATCCCTGACCACGTGCTCCCTGTGTGTATGATATGATATGATATGATATGATATGATATGATATGATGTGATATGATGTGATATGATATGATATGATGTGATATGATGTGATATGATGTGATATGATGTGATATGATGTGATATGATGTGATCCTGACCACGTGATGTGGTATGATATGATGATGTGATGTGGTATGATATGATATGATGTGATATGATATGATATGATGTGATATGATGTGATATGATGTGATATGATATGATATGATGTGATATGATGTGATATGATATGATATGATGTGATATGATGTGATATGATGTGATATGATGTGATCCTGACCACCACGTGCTATGATATGATGTGATATGATGATATGATGTGATATGATGTGATATGATGTGATATGATATGATATGATATGATATGATGTGATATGATGTGATATGATACGATATGATATGATATGATGTGATATGATGTGATCCCTGACCACGTGCTCCCTGTGTGTATGATATGATATGATATGATATGATATGATATGATGTGATATGATGTGATATGATATGATGTGATATGATGTGATATGATGTGATGTGATATGATGTGATATGATATGATGTGATATGATGTGATATGATGTGATGTGATATGATGTGATATGATGTGATCCCTGACCATGTGCTCCCTGTGTGTATGATATGATATGATATATGATATGATATGATATGATATGATGTGATATGATGTGATATGATGTGATATGATGTGATCCCTGACCACGTGCTCCCTGTGTGTATGGTATTATATGATATGATATGATGTGATATGATATGATATGATGTGATATGATGTGATCCCTGACCACGTGCTCCCTGTGTGTATGATATGATATGATGTGATATGATGTGATATGATGTGATATGATGTGATATGATGTGATATGATGTGATCCCTGACCACGTGCTCCCTGTGTGTATGATATGATGTGATATGATGTGATATGATGTGATATGATGTGATATGATGTGATATGATGTGATATGATATGATATGATGTGATATGATGTGATATGATGTGATCCCTGACCACGTGCTCCCTGTGTTGCAGCTCAGGGAGCCCCAGCAGAGCCGCAGCCCCCCGGGCCAGCCCAGGGCTCCCCCCCAGCCCCGGGGCCGCTCCCGGAGCCCCCAGGGCCAGCAGGGCCAGCAGGGCCACTCCAGCAGGAGCCACAGCAGGCAGTGAGTGCGCCTGGGGGGCCACAGCAACCCCATTCCTCTTTGTCTGCCTTCTTCTTCAAACTTGTTCTCCACACTCATGTCTAGAGCTCTGTTTCCCTGCTCTCACCACAGTTTGTTTTTACACTCAATTCTAAAGCTTTTGCTCTTTAAGGCACTTCAAAAACATTTTACTCCCTTAAAACAAAGATTTCTACTTCTTATCTCTGCAAATTAATAATATTTCTACTTCCTTAAAACTGAAGCTTACACCTCTGTTTCATGTCTGTGTGGCTTAATGGATTTTAATTCCTCTAAAGTTCTTAATTTGATTCTTGCATTCTGTTCTCTCTCTGAGAGAACCATAAATACATCTTTAGTTAAATTGCCTTTATTTAATACAGGTAAAATTATCAAAACCAGGTAATTTCTTGATTGCTGATGGAATCCCACTTCTGTTCAAACTGATCATTCAGAGCTAATGAAATTAAATTGAAATTATCTTTATAGATAAAGATAATTTAATTAAAAATATATTTATGGTATTAAATATATTTTTAACTAATGATATATTTATTACCATAAATATATATTTACTTAAATTGCCTTTATTTAATACAGGTAAAATTATCAAAACCAGGTAATTTGTTGATTGCTGATGGAATCCCACTTCTGTTCAAACTGATCATTCAGAGCTAATGAAATTAAATTGAAATTATCTTTAAAGATAAAATGAAGATGATTTAACTAGAAATATATTTATGCTAATAAAGATATCTTTAGTTAAAGATATCTTTATTACCATAAATGTATCTTTAGTTAAGTTATTTAATACAGATAAAATTGTAAAAGCAGGTATCTGTGGATTGCTGATGGAATCCAACTTCTCTTCAAACTGATCATTCAGAGCTAATTCAATGAAATTTAAATTATCTTTAGTTAAATTTTCTTTATTTAATACAGATAAAATTATAAAGGAACAGGTAATCTATTGATTACTGATGGAATCCCAATTCTCTTCAAACTGATCATTCAGAGGTGTTAAATTATCTTTATTTAATACAGATAAAATGATAAGAACAGGTGATTTATTGATAAAATCAATTCAGATTAGGATTTATTTCTGGAGTGCCAGGTTCCAGCCCTGCAGCTGTGGGAGACACCTGAGCCTCAGGAAGTGTTAAAAACCTCAGGGAATGTTTGGGAATGGGATTTTGGGGGGATTTGGGGGGATTTTGGTGCTGACTGGAGCTGGTTTGGGGTTGCAGGCACAGCAGCAGGGAGGAGAAGAGCAGAGCCAGGAGCCCCTCCCCCAAAAAGAGCTTCAGGCGCCAGCAGCCCTCGGGCTACACCAGGTCAGTGTCCTGTCCCTGTCCCTGTGCTGTCCCTGTCCCTGTCCCTGTCCTGTCCCTGTCCTTATCCCTGTCCCTGTCCTTATCCCTGTCCCTGTCCCTGTCCCTGTCCTTATCCCTGTCCCTGTCCTTATCCCTGTCCCTGTCCTGTCCCTGTCCTTATCCCTGTCCCTGTCCTTATCCCTGTCCTGTCCCTGTCCCATCCCTGTCCCTGTCCTTATCCCTGTCCCTGTCCTGTCCCTGCCCTTATCCCTGTCCCTGTCCCATCCCTGTCCTTATCCCTGTCCATGTCCTTATCCCTGTCCATGTCCTTATCCCTGTCCCTGTCCTTTTCCCTGTCCCATCCCTGTCCTTATCCCTGTCCTGTCCCTGTCCTTATCCCTGTCCTTATCCCTGTCCTGTCCTGTCCCTGTCCTTATCCCTGTCCCTGTTCCTGTCCCTGCCCTGTGCTGGGGACAAACACCTGGGCACACCTGGGAACCAGAATTTCCTCTGCTGATGGAGTGGGGCAGGTAGAACAGCACAGAAAATCCCACAGAAAAATGCATCCCACAGACAGAGAAAGAAAATGCATCCCTCAGAAAGAAAATCCCACAGAAAATCAATCACACAGAAAATCAGTCCTACAGGAAAATCAATCCCACAGAAAATCAATCCCACAGAAAAATTAAAACCACAGGAAAATCAGTGGTGCAGGAAATCCATCCCACATAAAATCAATCCTAGAGAAAATCAATCCCACAGAAAATCCCATAGAAAATCCATCACAAAGAAAATCCCACAGAAAATCCATCCCACAGAAAATCCAATCCCACATAAAATCAATCCCTCAGAAAATGCATCCCACAGAAAAAATCAGTGGCACAGAAAAATCAAGGGCAAAGAAAATCAATGGCACAGAGAATCATCCCAAAGAAAATCCCACAGAAAGTGAATCCCACAGAAAATGCATCTCACAGAAAATCCCATCCCACAGAAAATCCCATCCTACAGAAAATCCCATCCCACAGAAAATGCATCCCACAGAAAATCCCATCCCACAGAAAATGCATCCCACAGAAAAATCAGTGGCACAGAAAAATCAATGGCAAAGAAAATCCATCCCACAGAAAATCCATCATACAGAAAATGCAATCCCACAGAAAATGCAATCCTACAAAAAACCCATCCCACAAAAAACCCATCCCACAGAAAATCCATCCCACAGAAAATCCCACAGAGGGGCTGCCCTGCCCTGGTGCTGCTGGGCTTGCCTGGAACCTTCCCAGGGTTGCAAATTCCCAAAGCAATCCTGGTGCTGCTGGTCCTTCTGCAGGGCTGGAGTGGCAATTCTGTGTCCCCTGGAGTGTTCATTTGGAGGTTCTGTTCCATCAGGAAAAAAAAAAATTATTCTGATTATTATCCAAGCATCATCTTGGATCAATTAAAACCAATGAGGAGATTATTAAATCAGAGAGGGAGAAAAATGGAATGGAATGGAATGGAATGGAATGGAATGGAATGGAATGGAATGGAATGGAATGGAATGGAATGGAATGGAATGGAATGGAATGGAATGGAAATACTGGAATGGAATGGAATGGAATGGAATGGAATTGAATGGAATGGAAATACTGGAATGGAATAGAATGGAATAGAATGGAATAGAATAGAATTGAATTGAATTGAATTAGAATAGAATTGAATTAGAATAGAATAGAATAGAATTTAATTGAATTAGAATAGAATTGAATTAGAATAGAATAGAATAGAATAGAATAGAATAGAATAGAATAGAATAGAATAGAATAGAATAGAATAGAATAGAATAGAATAGAATAGAATAGAATAGAATAGAATTAGAATTAGAATAGAATTAGAATATAATATAATAATAAAATAAAATCCTGCTGGGATGTGGGGATGTGGGATATTCCAAAATATCTCACAAAGACAAATCTGGATTAAATCCTCCTGATCTGGGGGATTGGGAGCCACCTTTGATCTGAACCTTTTCCAACCTGAACAATTCCACCCCAAAAAGTGGGAGGTGAGGGGGGCTCAGGGTGCTGCTGGTTCCCAGAAAAATCTCTTTTTTCTACCCAAACAGAAAGATCTCTCCTGAGGAGCTGGAGAGAAAGAGGCAGGAAATGATGGAAAATGCCAAGTGGAGGGAAGAGGAGAGAGCCAACAACCTGAGGAAGCACCGCAGGGAGGAGGAGCTGGAGAGGGAGCTGGAGAAACTCGACACCAGGGATGGGAAATTCTTCCAGTGAGTCTTTTATCACCTCCTCACCCAAGGGAAATCCAGCTTTTCTGGGTCAGAGTCGTGGAATTGCACATCTCCCCTGTGTCCTACTGATCTGCTGTTCCCAAATTTTCCCCTCAACCCAAAAAATTCTTGCTAATTGGGAGTCAGAGCCAAGCTGGGCATTGGTGATGTTTTGGGAGTGCTTTATGTGCTATTTAGATATTTAGCATTTAATTAGAATTTATTATTATATTTAGAATTTATTTATTTAGATTTAGAATTTATTATTATATTTAGAATTTATTTATTTAGAATTTAGATATTTAGAAGTTCTCAGGTTTTGGGAGTTTGCAATAAGTCCCTGTGAGTCTGTGGGACTTTTGGCTTTAAAACCCCTGAACTCTGATTAATTTGTATAATAATGATAATGATAATAATAATAGTAATAATAATAGTAGTAGTAATAATAATAATAATAATAATAATAATAATAATAATAATCCTAATAATAATAATAATAATAATAATAATAATTTATTGTAATAATAATCCCTTATAATAATCATTATTATTATTATTATTATTATTATTATTATTATTATTATTATTATTATTATTATTATTATTATTAATTTTTATTATTATTGTTGGTTTGTTTTTTTTTTTTTTTTTTTTCCATTATTATCCCTTATTATCCCTTATTATAATTTATATAAAATCCCTTGTGCTCATGGCAGCAAAGCCTTGAAGCTGCCTAGAGCTGGGATCACCAAATCACAGAATCCTGGAATGGTTTGGGTGGGAAGGGACCTTAAATCCCATCCCCAGTCCCAGGCTGCTCCTGGTCCCAATTCCAGGGATGGATCAGCCACACCTTCTCTGGGAATCCCATCCCAGGAAGGAATTCCACCCCAAATCCAGTCTCTACCCCAAAGCTGGTGTCCCTGAGTGGTTTCTCAGAGCTGTGATTTCTCCCTGCAGCCGTTTGAAGCTGGAGAGTGCCTCCACCTCCAGCCTGGAGGATCGGGTCAAACGCAACATCCACTCCCTGCAGAGGACTCCTGCTGCCTTGGAAAAGAACTTTATGCAGAGGTGAAAGCTGTGCTGGCCCTGCCCCTGGGCAGGAGCTCAGTGGACATTGGTTTGCAGAGGTGAGAGCTCTGCAGGAGCAATTCCAGCTCCCAGCGAGGCACCAGATCCTGGGGCTTGGTTTGGGGTCTTGGTGTTCCATTTCTAACCCATCCCCAGAGCTTCTCCTCCTCTCCCCACCGTGACTGGTGTCAATTTTTTGTACATCATTACCCAGCTGGGTGGTCACTGCTTCTTCCTGTGCCACAGCTGAAGATTTATTTTTGTTAATCCTTAAAATCCAGAGCAGGACCGATCCACACGTGAGGTAATTCCATGGAATGGGGCAGAACCACACGAATCCTGTTCCACGCTGTCACCTTTTGCATCCACACCTCACAGTGTGCTGGTGTTTGGTGGCTCACAGATTTATTTCAATGATCTTTGACCCAAAAGAAGCAGTTTCTGAGGGGAAAGAAGGGAATGAGCAGAGCGTAGCTGACACAGCAAATAATTCTCTGGGATTTTTTAATGTAAGTAATGTGTATATGTACAGCAGTGTAGATTTATTTTGCCTTTTTAATTAAGAAACTTGGCTGTCGTTTGTTAAATGTCCTTTGTGGCTCTGGAGGGTGGGGATGGGAGGGGCGGGGGTGAATTGGCTGCGGGCGGGGAGGGCTCGGGAGGCTGCAGCCGCCGCTTCTGGGCTGTGTCCGGCCCGCAGGACGCGCCCCGGGGCCGGAGGGGTCCCCGTTGTCCCCCGAGGGTCCCGCGGGCCCTTTAAACGGTGGCGCGTGACGTGTGAAACAGCCCATTCATAATTCCAGCCGCCTCGCCGCTGATTGGTCCATTCCTAGAAGGGCGTGGCCCCGCCGGGCGCGTCACGCCGGCTGGGCGAGACCATCTTCTGGAAGAGGAGGAGGGGATGGATGTTTTTCCCCTCTGTCTGCTTCTCCTTCCGTTATCCGTCTCCGTTGTTCCCTGTCACAGCCCCGCTGCTCTCGCCGCTCCTGCCGCAGAACGGGCCGGGACTGCCGGGGCCGGGCGGTACCACTGCGGGAACGGCGGGGGGGGGCGAGCTGGGCCGGGCGGAACCATGCGGAGGCGCTGGTAGGGGGGCGCGGGGAGGGGGTCGGTCGGGTCCGCCATGGCCGCGAACTGCGCGGGGGCCGCGGGGACGGCGGCGGGAGCCGTGGCCGCGGTGGGCTCGGCCCTGAGCGCCAGCAAAACCAAGACCAAGAAGAAACACTTCGTGTGCCAGAAGGTGAAGCTGTTCCGGGCCTCGGAGCCGCTGCTCAGCGTCCTTATGTGGGGGGCGAACCACACGGTGAGAGCGGGCGGCGCGGCCCCCTCCAAACCCAAACCCCCGCCCCTCAGAGCCGGGAGCGGGGCCTCTCCCCCTCATCCCCTCACAGCCCCCGGCCTCATCCCTCTCATCCCCTCAGAGCCCCCGGCCTCGATCCCCTCACAGCCCCCGAGACTGAGGCCTCGTCCCCCTCATCCCTCTCGTCCCCCTCAGCCCCGGCCCTGCCCCTCAGCAATGCGCGACCCCCTCAGATCGGACCCTTCCCCGCTCCCCCTCAGGCTGGGCCTTTTCCCTCCTCTCCATCCCACATTTTTCCCTCCCTCACCCTCATCCCCGCTGAATCCCAGCCTTCCCTCCCTCTCCATCCCATCCCTGATCCAGCCCCTCCCTGGGCTCTGTGTCCCCATGCAGTTTGTGGTCCCCACACGCCCACCCTCGGCACATTTTCCATTTTCCAGCACCTTTTTCGCGGTTCTGGGTAGAGGGAGTGATGCTTTTTCGGCTGATGCTGCTGTGGCAGAATCCCCCCTCTGGCACTGGACACGAATTTGTCACCCCCAGCCCTGTCCCCTGCCCCAGCCCCTGGGTTTCCAGCCAGGACTGTCCCTGTGCCTCACTTGGACAATGTGTCTCCCATCTCCATCCCCCAAAATTGAAGGGTTTGGGCCCTTTAGTCCTCTTGGCCTCAGTTCCTCTGGGCCAGGTTGTGAGAGGAATTCCCTTGGGAATGTCTCTGCTGGCTCAGCTCTGCTCCACCTCTTTTGGTGATCCCTCAGACCATCCCTGTGTTTTCTCTGGAAACTTCTCCCCGGTTTGTGATGGCAGGCACGAGGATTGATCTTTGGGTGTGGGTGCTGGGTGCTGTTCTTGTTCTTGGTGGCCAAAGAACCCAGAAGCCTTCCTCAGTTAATCCACTTTTAAGGCTCAGACACACCTATTTCTCCAGTGGATTAGTGGATGTTTCCTAGAGAGTGAAAGGGATTCAGGCTCTTTTTTTTTTTTTTTTTTTTTTTTCCCCAAAACAAATAACACACCAAGATTAAAAAAAAAAATTTAAAAAAATCCTCCTTGCATTCCTGGCCTGCCTGGCTGGAGTGAAAGCTTCCAAATGTGGTTCAGCACCGTGCTGGCTTTGAGGCAAAGGATGTTCCAAGTGCTCCCAGCCTTGCCCAGGAAGGAGGATAATGAGTTTAATCAGCCTTTGATCAGTGGTGCCATTAGCAGCCCTGAAGAAATGGAAATTATGGGATTTTTCCGAGTTTCATTCGAGGCCTCATAAGCACGGTTGTTGCTCGCTGGCAATTGGCCTTTTTTGGGTTATTTTTTTGTGTTTTTCGTGGTTGTAGCTGTGTGGGCAGTAGGAGCCTGGCAGGAATTTGAGGCCCTGGATCAGGACAGAGTAACTTTGGGAGCACTTGGCTGTGAGATATTTGGGCAAAGGGAGGAAGGCGAGCTGACACTAAGCTGCTAATGAGATTATATCGGATGTGTATTAGGAAGAAATTGCTGCCAGGAAGGAGCCGAGGGGCTGGGAAAGGGGGTGAGAAAAGTTCAGCTGTGACCTCCTGACCTTTGGGAAGGCGTTTAGGATTTCCCAGTAAATCCCTGCCACTTTGGGGTGAGGATTTGGTGCCTCCCCTGACTCGCTGCTCATGGGCTGTGCCTGAGGAATGATCCCAGTGCCCTGCTTAGGGGAAAATTGGAATGATGTGCCTCCAGCTGGTGGGTTTGGAAATCATTTTGGGAATACCTTTGTGGAAATCTTTTGTGGGGTTGTTTAATATTTGGCTGTGTTGGACGAGGAGGGTCTGGAGTTCTGCCCTGGGATCCTTGCAGTGGGAGGAGGGGAAAACAGCTCTGTGCCAGGAAGGTCCTGTCAGAATTGCTTGGATCTGGGATGGACTTTTTCACAGACAAATCAAACAAACAACCATTTTATGCAACGTTCTGCAGAAATCCCCATGGGTCTGCTCTCCCAGGCTGCTGGGCAGGGGCAGGGCTGGCTCTGGGGAGCAGCAGGGGCACCCCAGGAGCAGGAGCTACTTTGTGGGACAGCAGTGTGGGGTGTTTCAATGAGTTTAAATGAGTTTAAATCAGGGGTCCTGGTGCTCCCCAGCCAGGGTTGGGATTGGGGTCAGGGTGGGGCCGGTATGAGTCAAACAATTTGAATTTTGGACCAGAAAACCAAGGAGAGAAAGGGAAAACTTGTGTGAAAGTTGAGCCACCCAGGCTTAGCCTGGATTTCTGAGTTTTCTGTCAACCCCTGAAGCCAGCAGCCGTGGGGATGATTCCTGGGGAATCTTCTGCTGCTGTTGTCATGGCACTGGGAGAGGAGCTGCTGCTCCTGGGGGTTGGCTCTGTGTGTGCTGCTCCAGGGGTGCTTCCCATGCCCTGGATGGATCCACGTGCACAGGATGGGGAAGCTGGGATGGTCTTGGAAGGGAGCAGCCACCTCCCAGGCAGAGAGATGAGCAGAGTGCTGTGTGGTGTTTTGGGAGCCATGGAAACATTGTAAGGTGCTGCTGATGGGATCCCAGGTTTAGAGATCCCAGATTGTGGCTCTGTGTCTGTAGGGCTGTGATTCCTCAGCTGGAAAAGGCACAAACATCACCTTTTCATGGGATTAATTGGGAATTTGCCATTCTCCCTCCCATCCCTGCCTCTGCCCCCAGGAGGGATGAGAGGGCTCTTATTTTTTCCTCTCAGCTTCTCATAATCTGTCTCCTAAGCACTGAGTCCTTCTTTTTGATGTTAGCTTGGGAAGGCTGGATACCAGTCCTGCTAATGGGGTCCAGTGGCACTCCTTAAGTAGCTTGAAGGATCATCAACCAGGGCTGAATCAAAAAAAACCCTCCATCTTTCCTAAATCCCTGAGTGCTTTTGTTTTCAGTGCTGTTATGATTCCAGATAAGCAGCGTGCCCAGCCCCCTTCTAGGTACTGATGCAAAGTGCATTAATGGTCAGCATTAGAGATTTTGTATTTCTGACATCACAGGTTGGCTTTAAAGACTCCTCAAAAATGGAGCAGTGTCCATCCTTTTGGCTTTGTAGCAGTTGAGAGGCTGCAGTTGCTGGCTGGAGCAGCAGCAGCCATCTCTGAGGCCTGAGCAGCAAGCAGAGCTCGTTAGTATTCCAGGGAAAGAGCAGGGCTGGGAATGGCAGCACAGCACTGCCTGCCTTCAGTGCTGCCAGAGCAGCATCTGCCACTGATCAAACAGCCAGAGCCCAGGAACTGCTGCTGGCACAGGGGAGCAGCCTGGCTCTGCCTCTGTCCCTGTCCCTGTCCCTCCCAGCCCTGCCTCTAATTGGCCTCTGGAGAGAGCAGCACATGGCCATGGCTGTGCCAGCCCTCTCACTGCAGGGCTGGCACAGCCTGCTCAGCCAGGGGATCCCCTTCACATCCACACTCCAGGAGCCCTTTTCCTGTTCAAATCCACCCTCCAGTATCTCCTTTCCCATTCAGATCCACATTTCAGGATCTCTTTTTCCATTCAAATCCACATTTCAGGATCTCTTTTCCCATTCAAATCCAGATTGCAGCAGCTTCTGTTCAAATCCACATTTCAGGAGCCTTTTTCCTGTTCAAATCCACACTCCAGGAGCTCTTTTCCTGGTCAAATCCACATTTCAGCAGCTTCTGTTCAAATCCACCTTCCAGTATCTCTTTTCCTCTTCAAATCCATACTGCAGGAGCCCTTTTCCCATTCAAATCCACATTCCAGGGTCTCTTTTCCTGTTCAAGTCCACATTACTGGAGCCCTTTTCCTGTCCAAATCCACATTTCAGCAGCGTCTGTTCAAATCCACGCTCCAGGATCCCTTTTCCCATTCAAATCCACACTCCAGGATCCCTTTTCCTGTTCAAATCCACACTCCAGGATCTCTTTTCCCATTCAAATCCACGCTCCAGGATCCCTTTTCCCATTCAAATCCACACTCCAGGATCCCTTTTCCCATTCAAATCCACACTCCAGGATCCCTTTTCCTGTTCAGATCCACACTCCAGGATCCCTTTTCCTCTTCAAATCCACACTCCAGGATCCCTTTTCCCATTCAAATCCACACTTTTCCTGTTCAAATCCACACTCCAGGATCCCTTTTCCTTTCCACAAATCTCTTTTCCCATTCAAATCCACACTCCAGGATCCCTTTTCCTGTTCAAATCCACACTCCAGGATCCCTTTTCCTGTTCAAATCCACACTCCAGGATCTCTTTTCCCATTCAAATCCACACTCCAGGATCCCTTTTCCTCTTCAAATCCACACTCCAGGATCCCTTTTCCTGTTCAAATCCACACTCCAGGATCCCTTTTCCTCTTCAAATCCACACTCCAGGATCCCTTTTCCTGTTCAGATCCACACTCCAGGATCCCTTTTCCTCTTCAAATCCACACTCCAGGATCCCTTTTCCTCTTCAAATCCACACTCCAGGATCCCTTTTCCCATCCAAATCCACCTTCCAGAAACCCTTTTTCCTTTTTAGGACAGAAAACAGGGATTTCCCAGGTGCTTCAGCAAGGAGAACAGGGCTCATTTCCCTGCTCATTTCTGCCATGGCTTGGTTGTTCAATATTCCCATTCCTCAGCTTTTTTTGGACTAAGGGAAGCATCAGCCCTGCCCACCAGTGGGAGGACTGGGAGGACTGGGGACAGCAGGGTGGCACTGCCTGATCCCTGTGATGCAGCCAGGAGTCCTTTCCAAATACTTTTTCAGGAATAGTTTGGTTTACTGTCACCAATGAATTTTTGTTTTCCCCATCTTAAAGCATCCTGGTGTCCCCAAAGGAATTATTGACTACAAGATTCACTCCTGGGGGGTTGTTAGCCTGGATACTGATTAATCATGCTCTAATTCATGAAAAACAGGTGTTTTTTTTTTCTCAGACCATCACTCAGTTGCTCTGTGCTAAACTGCAGCAAAATTTTGCCACAGCTGTGGGTTTACCTCAGTGCTAAAGTGATTTTCCCACGTGTCTTTTACCTCCTTCCCTAGAGCATAATGGAGTTTAACTAATCCTCACCAAGATGCCTGGTTGGAAGGCTTGGAGGGGAACAAAGTATCTTTATTTTCCTGAGTAAATCCCAGAGAGTGGGGCTCACACTTTCCATCAGCTGCATCTTGTTAGTAAACAAATCTCATTTCCCCATCAATTTCCTAATGCTAATTGCCACTTTGAGGCTTCTGTCAGGTTTTGAAACAAAATTATGCCTGGCCCGTTCATCCCAACAGCTGTCCCTGAATGACACAGAATATTGATGTGGCTTTTATTGGGGAAGGAATTTGGTGGCAAAGAGAAATCATCAACCCAGAGTGGTGCTGCTGAAGAATTCCAGTGGCCAGGAAGTAAAAGCTTGACAGAGAGGGAGGGAGGGAGGGAGGGAGGAGGTGTTTTTGGAGCCCTGCAAAGCTGAGGGTGAAGGGTCTGGGCAGTGGAAAGGGTTTTCCCTCCCTCACCTCCTGCTCTTGATCCCTGATCCTTGTTGGGATTTTTTCCCTCTGTACCTCTGGGGTTGGGCAGTTTTGGTTTCTCTGTCCTTGTGGGGTGGCTCTGGATGCTGCTGGGGATCAGAAATTGTTCTCAGGATGTGGCAAAACCTGGGAAAACCAGGAAGGGGCTGTGTCCCAGTGCTCCTGCTGAAGGTGCCAGTGGGTTTGTCTGAAATGTGTCTGGGATTGAAATCCTGAGAGCCCCTGGGGCAAATCTGGGTTTGAAATTCTGAGAGTCCCCAGGGCAAATCTGGGTTTGAAATCCTGAGAGCACCTGGGGCAAATCTGGGTTTGAAATCCTGAGAGCCCTGGGGACAAATCTGGATTGAAATTCTGAGAGTCCCCAGGGCAAATCTGGGTTGGAAATCCTGAGAGCCCTGGGGACAAATCTGGATTGAAATCTTGAGAGTCCCTGGGGCATGCCTGGATTGGAATCCTGAGAGTCCCCAGAGGTTCCAGATTGAAATCCTGAGAGTCCTGGGGACAAATCCAGATTGAAATCCTGAGAGTCCCTGGGGACAAATCCAGATTGAAATCCTGAGAGTCCCTGGGGACAAATCGAGATTGAAATCCTGAGAGTCCTGGGGACAAATCCAGATTGAAATCCTGAGAGTCCCTGGGGACAAATCCAGATTGAAATCCTGAGAGTCCCTGGGGACAAATCCAGATTGGAATCCTGAGAGTCCTTGGGGGTGTCCAAGCTCCTCTGGGGCTCTGCTGTGCCCCTGCTGTGTCTGACCTGGGAGGGGCAGCACCCAAACACAAAAAACAAAAAAAAAAAAAAAAAAAAAAAATCCAAAAACCACTGGACTGCTCCTGTGCTGGGGAGATGGAGAGCTCTGGGCAGGAGGGGAGTTGGCAAAAACAAGCTCATTTTCCAGGGGATTTAAGGGCAGTCTGGGCCACAAAGTGAAGTGGATTTAAGGGCAGACTGGGGCTAAAAAGTGAAGTGGGTTTGAGGGCAGACTGGGGCTAAAAAGTGAAGTGGGTTTGAGAATAAATCAGGGCTAGAAAGTGGAGTAGAACTTGAGAGCAGCTCAGGGCTGAAAAGTGAAATGAATTTAGGAGCAGCTCAGGGCTGAAAAATGAAATGAATTTAAGAGCAGCTCAGGGCTGAAAAGTGAAATGAATTTAAGAGCAGCTCAGGGCTGAAAAGCTGAAGCCTTGCAGGGAGCCAGCGTCACTCTGGGTGTGGCTGCAGCTCCCTGTGCTCCCCACCAGCCATTCTGTGCCCACTTTGGGGAGCTCAGTGGCACAGGAGTGGCACCTGTGTGTGCTGTGCCTCCAGAACCACACCCAGCATCTCCCTGGTACCCACAGAGATCCTGTCCAGGCAGACTTGCTCCTGTTTTTGGGGATAGAGCCCTGGGAATGAGCACCTTGCTGTGACTTGGCCTCCTGGAGCATTGTCCTGGTTTGAAGGGCAGGTGTCTGCCAATACAGGCAGGAGCTTCACTTTGAAGTGGAGAATGGAAACCCCCTCCCTCCAAATTATTATTATCATTTTGAAATTAAGGGACTCTCAGGCAAGGATAGGGCAATTAGGAATAACAGTTCTTTACTAGGAAAATTAAAATAGAAATGCAGTATTACAAAGAACAATCCCAAACCCTGCCAGAGTCAGAATCCAAGCTGACACCCGTCAGTCAGTCAGGGTGTTGGCACAGTCCCATTCCATGGTGGCTGCATCCTCCTGCAGTGGCAGATGTGGCTCAGCTGGAGCAGTGCTCCTGGAGAAGGGGCAGTTCCCTCTGAAGGTCCAGGGATGATGTGGAAGGGTCTGGCTTTCCTCTGGGATCCAGTGGCAAAGGCTGCTCTGGTGTTCCAAATGTCAGTTTTTATCTGGGTAGGAAATGTTTGGCTCCTCCCCTGGCTGGAGCATCTGCCATGGGATGATGGAATTTTATCAGCCATGCCCTGGGACTCAATGGCCATGAACAGGAGATCTCTCCTGGAGGGAGGATGGGCTGTGGGACAGATAAAGATGATTGCCCCAGCTGGTTTAAAGCTGCCCCATTAACAGGAGATAATTCCCACAGAGATAAGAATCGCTGCCACACCCAGTTTTTAACAATGGCCCATTAACAGGTGACACCTCCTGGATGAAGGGTGGGGCATGGGAAAGGTAAAGATCAGTGCCACACCCAGTTTTTAACAATGGCCATGAACAGGAGATCTCTCCTGGAGGGAGGATGGGCTGTGGGAAGGATAAAGATGATTGCCCCAGCTGGTTTAAAGCTGCCCCATGAGCAGATAATGTGTGCCAGGAGATCAGGGGCACTGCCCCAGTGATAGAATTCAGATTTCTGGCCACATCAACCCAACACAAGCATTTATACCCCAGACACATTCACACTCACTCACACTCTATATTTAATCTGTTCCATGCCTCTCCCCAAGGAGAAGGAGAGAGCAAATGTGTGCCAGGCATTTGTCATGTTCTCCCTCCCTGAGGCTGCTCAGATTCCCCCAGGATGAGCCTGAGGAGAGGATCCCTCTGCAGAGGTGAGGGGTGCTGCTGGCCAGGCTTTCCTTTGGGCAAGGACTCCTGTGTGACAGGATAATCCTTGGCAAGGGGGCTGAGGGCTGTGCTGTGAGAAGGGAGGGTTGGGATATCCTTTCCTGAGGTGTGTGGGGGATTTTTGTGTCTCTCCCTTGGGGAAGTGTCAGGCATGGGTGTTGCTGTGGGAGCACACGGTGCTTAAACAGCAAAAAATTGTGAAAAACTCAATGTAGCAACAAAACTAAACTAAACAAATCCGAGTTTTCTTCCAGACTGGTGCCAGGAGCAGAGGCCCAGTGACCACTGCCCCAGAGCTGCCTTGGGGGAGGGCAGGTGGGCAGTGCTGGCTCTGGAAATGGCCAGTCTGGAAAAGCCCAGCACAATCCCCTCCCTTCTCCCTGTTTCCTCCAAAGCCAGAATCCCAAATCAATCTCAAATCCAGCCCTTCATCCAGGTCTTGGTGCCCAGCACAACCCCATTCCTTCTCAATATCTTCTCCAGAGCCAGAATGCCAAACCCAGCCTTTTATCCACATCTTGGTGCCCAGCATAACCCCATTCCTTCTCAATATCTTCTCCAGAGCCAGAATCCCAAATCCAACCTTTTTCCACATCTTGGTGCCCAGCACAACCCCATTCCTTCTCAATATCTTCTCCAGAGCCAGAATGCCAAACCCAGCCTTTTATCCACATCTTGGTGCCCAGCACAACCCCATTCCTTCTCAATGTCCTCTCCAGAGCCAGACTCCCAAATCCAACCTTTCATTGAGGTCTTGGTGCCCAGCACAACCCCATTCCTTCTCCCTGTCTCCTCCAAAGCTGGATCCCAAATCCAGCCCTTCATCCCCATCTTGGGGCCCAGCACAACCTCCTCCCTTGGTGTCTCCTCCACAGCCAGAATCCTAAATCCAACCCTTCATCAACATCTTGATGCCCAACACAACCCTGTTCCTTCTCCCTGTGTCCTCCAGAGCCAGCATCCCAAATCCAGCCCTTCATCCTTATCTTGGTGCTCAGCATAACCCCATCCCTTCTTGGTGTCTCTTCCAGAGACAGAATCCCAAATCCAACCCTTCATCCACGTCTCAGTGCCCAGCACACCCCCCTCCCTTCTCTTTCTCCAAATCCAGATCCCAAAGCTGCCAGCCAGCTCTGCTGGAAGGGAGGGTGGAAAGGCTTGCACAGGGAGGAGGTTTTGAGCCATTTTATCTTTCTGGGAGCGATGACACCTCAGAAACGATCCGGAGCTATCCCGCAGCACCATTTCTGCCACTCAGGAGCCTCTCAACAGGTGCCACACTCGCTGTGCTGTGAGCTTTGTGCCGTGGCAGAATCCAGGGCAGCCGGCGAGGCCTGGGAACATTTGTGTCTGAATTGCTGCCAGCTCGGCATCGCTGTTCCCTCCCAGCCGTCAGCACCCTTCCTCCGCTCGCCGAGGAGCTGATAATGGCTCGTTTGTGCCTTCCCCAGGGCGGGAGGAGCGCTGGGATGGGAGCAGGAGCTGTCAGCCTTCCCCTCCTGGCAGACAGCGATAATTAGTGGCTGGAGGCAGCGCCTCTGTCTCGGTGCAGAGTGAGTTGTTTTCTCCTCGCCCCGAGGGGAAATCTCTGCGTGGGACTCGGCTGCAGCTCTCTGCAGTGAGCTGGGAGATCCCTTCCTCACCTGGAGTCTGCTCCCTTTTCCCTCCCCTCTGGCTCAAGGGTTGGATCCGTGCAGGATTGAGCTGAGCCCGGGGGGCATCGGCCTCTCCCTGCTGCGGGTTGCTGCCGGTGGGGGATGTGTGCCATTATTTATTCATTCATTCTTTCATCTGTGCAGCGTTTTCCATTTCCAGAGGGTTTGTGGCAGTGCTGGGATGCCTTGGACTGGAGACCTAGAACAGAGGCTAGACAGAGAATAAAGTGGATATTTATTAAAGGTATTTTTATAGGTATTAAAGGTATTTAAAGATATTTTAAAGGTATTTTTTTTTATAAAGGTATATTTATTAAAGGCAGTGCAGGAGCCTGGCAGAGGCTACACCTGAGATGAACAACAGGCAGGAGTTTTTTTGGGCAGATATAAGTTTGGTTTATTTGCATATCAAGGGTTAATTGTCCAATTACAGCTTCAGGTAATGAAATCACAGTCCCCCAGTTTGCTGCCCCCATTCACTTTTGTTTACACTTTTGGGGCCTGAGGCTGTGATGATGTCCTTGGTTCTCAGTCCAGGATTATTTAATCTCACCAAACTGCAGAGAGTTCAGAGTTCATCCCCCATCCAGTACAGGATCTGAAAAATACAAAAGCTCAAACTCGAGGCATCAGCTGGGAGGGGAGTGCAGGGCAGGGCTTTGCTGAGCTCCATCTCTGCTCCCTCCAGGAGCTTCTCTTCCTGCTGCTATCTGTTGTGTGGGATGGCTGGCTCTGAAAATAGCCACCTTCCCTCCTGGCACTGGGATGTGTCTCTCTTCCTAGTCTGACGTGTGTTAAATCTGTTTTTTTTTCGTGGTAACGATGGAGAAAGGGTGGGATAAACACGGGGCTGCATGGAATGAGCTCCCAGCACGTCCCCAGGGATGTTTGGGCAGTGCTGTGTGTCCTGCTGCACGCAGGGAATGGGGAATCCCAGAGCTGGGTCCCCTTGCTGAGCCTGGCCCCTGCTCCCAGCCAGCAGGGAAGTTTTCCAGCAGCTTTCCCAGTGACCTGCTGGAGGTTTTGGTGCTGGGAACAGCCCCCAGAGCTGACTGGGAGCCAAACCCTGCTGTTGCCAGCCTTGTCTGCCTCCCTCTCCAGCACTCAGGGGAACAGAGCTGGGATGGAATTGCATCCTGAATCCAGGCTGTTAATGGGAGCTCAGTGAGGTGGGGCTGTGGGGAGTCCCTGGGAGGGGATGGCACTGGGGCTGTCCTCAGAAAAGGCAGCTCAGAAACCTCCTGACCTGCTCTTAATCTGGCACAGCTTTGGCAGTGACTGGAGCAGGGCAGCCAGACACAGTCCAGAGCTGGATCTTTATTATTATTATTATTACTATTATTATGTTGTTATTATTAATGCTGGCACTGCTGGATGTGCAGCACGAGCCCAGCTGTACAATAGTAGCTGAACATTCATTCTTCTGCTTGCCTGTGTTCCTGCCACACATGACTAAGGAGCAGAAACAATCCAGTGAGTGACTCATCCCTCCAGAGGGGGTGGCATGGGAGCAACAGGAGACAGCCAGCATGGAAACAGCATCCACAGGGAGTGTGCTGGGCTGCACCAAAACCTTTGGTCATCCTGCTCTGTAGCAGTAATGATTAAGGTTGGAACATTCTCTCAGTGAAGTGGTTAAGTTAAAACATAAAATCTGCTAGTTCTTGGCCCCTGGGTTTGTCTGGGTGTCCTGGTTTGAAGGACAGGTGTCTGCCCAGAAAGGCAGAAGCTTCTATTTGAAATGGAGAATGGAAACCCCCTCCCTCCAAATTATTATTAGAATTTTGAAATTAAGGGGCTCTCAGGCAAAGATATGGGAATTAAGAATAACAGGTCTTTACTAGGAAAATTAAAATAGAAATACAGTATTACAAGGAACAATCACAACCCTGCCAGAGTCAGAATCCAAGCTGACACCCGTCAGTCAGTCAGGGTGTTGGCACAGTCCCATTCCATGGTGGCTGCATCCTCCTGCAGTGGCAGATGTGGCTCAGCTGGAGCAGTGCTCCTGGAGAAGGGGCAGTTTCCTCTGAAGCTCCAGGGATGATGTGGAAGGGTCTGGCTTTCCTCTGGGATCCAGTGGCAAAGGCTGCTCTGGTGTTCCAAATGTCAGCTTTTATCTGGGTAGGAAATGTTTGGCTCCTCCCCTGGCTGGAGCATCTGCCATGGGATGATGGAATTTTATCAGCCATGCCCTGGGACTCACTGGCCATGAACAGGAGATCTCTTCTGGAGGGAGGATGGGCTGTGGGACAGATAAAGATGATTGCCCCAGCTGGTTTTTAACAATGGCCCATTAACAGGAGATAATTCCCACAGAGATAAGAATCGCTGCCACGCCCAGTTTTTAACAATGGCCCATTAACAGGTGACACCTCCTGGATGAAGGGTGGGGCATGGGAGAGATAAAGATCACTGCCCCACCTGGTTTTTAACATCTGGCCCATTAACAGGAGATCTCTCCTGGAGGGAGGATGGGCTGTGGGAGAGATAAAGTTGATTGCCCCAGCTGGTTTAAAGCTGGCCCATGAGCAGATAATGTGTGCCAGGAGGTCAGGGGGCACTGCCCCACTTGGATGTGACAGAATTCACATTTCTGGCCACATCAGCCCAACAGTCTGGGCTCTCAGCTGTGTGTTGGACCATCAGTGGAAGGGCAAATGTCTCAGGAGGATTCACATCATGGAATGAGGCTGCTGTGGCTGCCACCACAGTGTTCCCCTGCTGATGGGTCCTGCTGCCCCAAACCCATCCTTGGGGTGTTGGCATCCCTGCCAGTGCCCAGGGCAGAGGGAGCTGGGCTTTGAGTGTCCCTTTGCTTTCTCTTGCAGATCAACGAGCTCAGCAATGTTCCCGTCCCTGTCATGTTAATGCCCGATGACTTCAAAGCCTACAGTAAGATTAAGGTGGACAATCATCTATTCAACAAGTGAGTGGGAGCTTCCCAACCTCTCTGTGGCCAGAGCTCTGTGCTGTGAGGCAGGCTGGCCTGGGGGAGCCCTTCTGGGCTGTTCCAGCTCTGCTGCCAGGGGGATGTGGTGAGGGTGGGCCAGGCCATGGTGGGCTCAGGCTGTCACTGAGATACTCTTTAGTGACTGATTTCCGTCCTTTGAGGGGTGAAGCTCTTCAGGGATGGCAGCTCTGCAGCTGTGCTGTGCTCATGGAGTCTGTCTGCAGTTTTCCCTGTGTCCTTTTCCCAAAAATTTCCATTTTTTGGAGTTGTTTTGAAGTTGTGGTTGTGGCTGAGGCTCAGAGCTGCATTCCCACCCCAACTCTGCAGGGCTGCAGTGCTCCCTGATCAATCCTTTGTTTTCCCCAAGTTTCACAGGGATCAGCTTGGCAGAGTGGGAGGAGATTGGGAAGTTTGTGTCTCCTGGTGCAGGATCTGCTCCTGCCCTTCTCCCCCAGAGATCTGAGCTCCCCACATGTCACTGCCAGCCTTTCTCATGGACAAGGAGCTGCCAAATCCTCCCACTGTGGCCAAGCAGGACCAAACTCTGCTTCTCCCCCTGTGGGAGGAGCAGATGCAGCTCCCTCAGGGACAGGGAATGTGTCATTGTCCCCTGTGCTGCAGAGCCAGCCTGGAGCTGCTCCCTGGGTGCTGTGGGATCCCTGTCCCTGGGTGCTGTGGGATCCCCTGTCCCTGGGTGCTGTGGGATCCCTGTCCCTGGGTGCTGTGGGAATCCCTGTCCCTGGGTGCTGTGGGATCCTGTCCCCGGGTGCTGTGGGATCCCTGTCCCTGGCTGCTGGGACATTCCCTGGATGGATTTTGGGGACATCCAAAGGAAGGAGCTGCCCCGCCCAGGGCTGGGATGTCCCAGGGGGCCTGGCAGGGACAGGGGGTCAGTGTGGAGCAGGATTTCCCTGCTGAGCCCTGCACACATCTCTGTCCCTGCCCAGGCTGGGATGTCCAGGGGGTCAGTGTGGAGCAGGATTTCCCTGCTGAGCCCTGCACACATCTCTGTCCCTGCCCAGGCTGGGATGTCCCAGGGGGCCTGGCAGGGACAGGGGGTCAGTGTGGAGCAGGATTTCCCTGCTGAGCACTGCACACATCTCTGTCCCTGCCCAGGCTGGGATGTCCAGGGGCCTGGCAGGGACAGGGGGTCAGTGTGGGCTGGGATGTCCCAGGGGCCTGGCAGGGACAGGGGGTCAGTGTGGAGCAGGATTTCCCTGCTGAGCCCTGCACACGTCTCTGTCCCTGCCCAGGGAGAACCTGCCCAGCCGCTTCAAGTTCAAGGAGTATTGTCCGCTGGTGTTCCGCAACCTGCGCGAGAGGTTCGGCATCGACGACCAGGACTACCAGGTACCCTCCCCTCTGCTGCCAGCCCTGAGACACCCCCAAACACTGCTGCCAGCCCTGAGACACCCCCAAACACTGCTGCCAGCCCTGAGACACCCCCAAACACTGCTGCCAGCCTGGAGACACCCCAAACACTGCTGCCAGCCCTGAGACACCCCCAAACACTGCTGCCAGCCCTGAGACACCCCCAAACACTGCTGCCAGCCCTGAGACACCCCAGACACTGCTGCCAGCCCTGAGACACCCCAAACACTGCTGCCAGCCCTGCCAAACACTGCTGCCAGCCCTGAGACACCCCCAAACACTGCTGCCAGCCCTGAGACACCCCAAACACTGCTGCCAGCCCTGAGACACCCCCAAACACTGCTGCCAGCCCTGAGACACCCCCAGACACTGCTGCCAGCCCTGAGACACCCCCAGACACTGCTGCCAGCCCTGAGACACCCCCAAACACTGCTGCCAGCCCTGAGACACCCCCAAACACTGCTGCCAGCCCTGAGACACCCCCAAACACTGCTGCCAGCCCTGAGACACCACCAAACACTGCTGCCAGCCCTGAGACACCACCAAACACTGCTGCCAGCCCTGAGACACCCCCAAACACTGCTGCCAGCCCTGAGACACCACCAAACACTGCTGCCAGCAGCCTTTCTGGGTTTGGAATGAGCTTGGAGTGGTTCCAGAGCCACAGCAGTGGGGTGGGTCTTGATCCAGCAGTAGGAGGAGAAGGTGATCCCTGCTCCTGAGGCAGGCACAGGTGGCTGTGGACAGGCAGGAGCTGGAGGATGACTGATCCAGCATGGAATATCTGTAAGGAAAAGGAATCTGGCATGTTTATAGATTCAGGTGAAACTGCTGCTTTTTGTTGTTGATTTGGGTGCTTCGTGGTGGTTTCTGCTTTGGGATGCATCCCCTAATGCCAGAGGGGCTCCTTGGAGAGGAGTCTGCTGTTAGCACTGCTGGGCTCAGCTCTGGGGACAGGGAGATGTGACAGCTCTGATTGCTGCAGCAGGGCCAGCCTTCCCTTCCTCAGCCAGCTCTGAGCCCTGAGCACGAGGAGCTGAGCAGGGACATCACAGGGAGCAGGGCCAGAGCTGAGTATGGGAGATCACACAGAGCAGGCCCAGGGAGCCCAGAGCTGAGAGTGGGAGATCACAGGGAGCAGGGCCAGAGCTGAGTATGGGAGATCACACAGCAGGGCCAGGGAGCCCAGAGCTGAGCTCTGAGAGATCACACAGAGCAGGCCCAGGGAGGCCAGAGCTGAGCTCTGGGAGATCACAGGGAGCAGGTCTAGGGAGGCCAAAGCTGAGCACAAGGAGCTGAGTAGGGACATCACATAGAGCAGGGCCAGGGAGGCCAGATCTGAGTGTGAGGAGCTGAGCAAGGACATCACAGGGAGCAGGGCCAGAGCTGAGTCTGGGAGATCACACAGAGCCCAGGAGCCCAGAGCTGAGTATGGGAGATCACACAGAGCAGGGCCAGGGAGGCCAGAGCTGAGCTCTGGGAGATCACACAGAACAGGGCCAGGGAGGCTGTGGTGCCCATGTGGCCCTGGGCAGGCTGGTGTCAGGGAGCTGGAGTGTCCCCAGCACGTGGTGACAGAGCAGGCACAGCGCCAGGGACATCCCCTGGAGCACTCTGAGTGCTGCAGCCTCCCTGGAGCAGGGCTGGTGCCACACTGCTCCCCCTGTCACACCCCTGGGGACACACTCCACAAGTGTCACCCCCACTCAATACCTGCTTTATCATTCACTCTCCCCTGTGCAATCCCTTGTTCTGAGGGATTGCTTCCCCCATCTCCAGGCTGCTTTGGCTTTTTAAAAAAATATCCAGCTGGAACAGAAAACGTGAATTGAGCTAAATTGAGGTGGGTAAAATGTGATGGCTGGAGTGGGAGCAGAGCCAGAATGTAACAGCCAACTGTGGGAGAGGTGGGAGTGACAGGAGGGGAGCAGAGGGATGGGAAGGGCTGGCAATGTGGTAATGCTCTGTGTGGTCACGATTTCTGCTTCCCAGCTCCAGGAGAAAAGCTCTGTGGTTTTGAGGTGAGGGCTGATTAAACTGCCTGGCACAGACCCCTTTGCAAATGTCAGCGAGCAGCAAAGGGGATTTTTCTGTTTGCTTTTCTTTTCCTGACTCTCTCTAAAGCTGTTGGCAGCAGCAGAGTTTTTCCCCTGCTTCATTAAAGTTTTAAAAGCTTTAAATGCTTCATTCTGAAAGGAAACCTCTCAGCTCACTTGCAGCATGACATGGTAAATCTCAGAGCAGGCTCTGCTGCCAGAGCTGAGGGAGGGGCACACAGCACTGCTGCTGTCACCTAAAAAAAAATAAAAAATAATCCAAACTGCAACCCAATGTCCAGCCCAGAAATGCTGGAAAACTTGCTAAGGGTCACTGTTGGTGTTTCAGAGCCCTTCCCATCCGTGGTGAGGAAATGCTGGTTGATTACATGACTCCTGGGCAGGTGGAGGGGACAGACAGGGGACAGGCCTGAGGTGTGAGCAGCAGTGGCTCTGAGGAGGAGCTCACAGCAGAACAAAGAGCTCAGGGAATTGATCCCTGCAGCTTTCCTGGGATTCTGCAGCCCTGCTGCACTGTCTGGTTGCTAAGGGTGGAGACAGGGATCCGAAGGCAGGTGCTGCTGGTTGTCAGAACAACGACCAAGCTGTTTATACTCCTTTTGTAGGTCCAGGGGTGAGAATGGCAGAGCCTGAGGGTGGCTTTTGGTGCAGGATGACCTGTGAAGAGTCCCCAAACACTGAGACTCTGGCCAGACTAAGCTGCTGTTTGATGGAAAAGCCAACAGGCCACTGCAGTTGTTTTGGTCTGGTTTTCCTTAAGCCTTAGAATTATCCTGGCTGTTCTTAAATTCCTGAGAGGAAATACTGAGAACTCTTGGCCTGTATATCCTACATCTCTAAAAACCCTTCAGTAAAATGAGCCTTCCAAAAACACACCCCAGCTGTTGGAGGAAACCCTGCCAGCAAAATCACCAGGGGGAAGCCCTAAAAATGTGTCCAGGCTTTGAAACAATTGAGTTTTACCTTCAGCAGTGCCAAAGCTGGGGTTCACAGCCAGAGTGGGTGCCCTGAGCTGGTCCTGTGGGGCTGGTCCTGCATCCCAGAGCTGCTCAGGGGGTTCCTATAGGGCTGGTTCTGCTCCCCAGGGCTGCTCAGGGTTCACAGCCAGAGTGGGTGCCCTGGGCTGGTCCTGTGGGGCTGGTCCTGCATCCCAGAGTTGTTCCCAAGCAGATCTGAGCTCATCCTTTGGGGCTGGCCTTGCTCCCCAGGGCTGCTTAGGGGTTTCACAGCCAGACCTGAGCTTGTCCTGTGGGGCTGGTCCTGCTTCCCAGAGCTGCTCAGGGGTTCCCAGCCTGACCTGAGCTTGTTCTATGGGGCTGACTCTGCTTCCCAGAGCTGCTCAGGGGGTTCACAGCCAGACCTGAGCTGGTCCTCTGGGGCTGGCCCTGGTTCCCAAGGTGGCTCTGGGGGTTCCTCTGGGGCTGGCCCTGGTTCCCAAGGTGGCTCTGGGGGTTCCTCTGGGGCTGGCCCTGGTTCCCAAGGTGGCTCTGGGGGTTCCTTTGGGGCTGGCCCCGGTTCCTTCTGGGGCCTGGGCTGGCCCTGGTTCCCAGGGTGGCTCTGGGGGTTCCTTTGGGGCTGGCCCTGGTTCCCAAGGTGGCTCTGGGGGTTCCTCTGGGGCTGGCCCTGGTTCCCAAGGTGGCTCTGGGGGTTCCTCTGGGGCTGGCCCTGGTTCCCAAGGTGGCTCTGGGGGTTCCTCTGGGGCTGGCCCTGGTTCCCAGGGTGGCTCTGGGGGTCCCTGTGGCACTGGCCCTGCTGGGGACACACCCTGGGGCTGGCCCTGGTTCCCAGGGTGGCTCTGGGGGTCCCTGTGGCACTGGCCCTGCCGGGGACACGCCCTGGGGCTGGCCCTGGTTCCCAGGGTGGCTCTGGGGGTCCCTGTGGCACTGGCCCTGCTGGGGACACGCCCTGGGTGGCTCTGGGGTCCCTGTGCCAGGGGGAGCTGCCAGCTCCTGTGCCACTGCCCGTCCCCACGCCCCGTGTGTCCCCAGAACTCGGTGACCCGCAGCGCCCCGGTGAACAGCGACAGCCAGGGCCGCTGCGGCGCGCGCTTCCTCACCACCTACGACAGGAGATTCGTCATCAAGGCCGTGTCCAGCGAGGACGTGGCGGAGATGCACAACATCCTCAAGAAATACCACCAGGTACGGTGAGTCTGGAGCCCCCCGCGCTCCTGGGATCGGCTGCGGGGCCGCGGCTCGGGGGCGCTGCTGGGGAGGGATTGCACGGGGGGCTGGGGAGGAAAACGGGGCCTGGGGGGCTGGGGGACAAAGGGCTGGGGGACTGACATCTGAGGGACAGAAACCTGGGGGACAAAGGGCTGGGGGACTGAGATCTGAGGGACAGAAACCTGGGGGACAAAGGGCTGGGGGACTGAGATCTGAGGGACAGAAACCTGGGGGACAGAGGGCTGGGGGACAGAAACCTGGGGGACAAAGGTCTGGGGGACTGAGATCTGAGGGACAGAAACCTGGGGGACAAAGGGCTGGGGGACTGAGATCTGAGGGACAGAAACCTGGGGGACAAAGGGCTGGGGGACAGAGATCTGAGGGACAGAAACCTGGGGGACAGAGGGCTGGGGGACTGAGATCTGAGGGACAGAAACCTGGGGGACAGAGGGCTGGGGGACTGAGATCTGAGGGACAGAAACCTGGGGGACAAAGGGCTGGGGGACTGAGATCTGAGGGACAGAAACCTGGGGGACAAAGGGCTGGGGGACTGAGATCTGAGGGACAGAAACCTGGGGGACAGAGGGCTGGGGAACAGAAACCTGGGGGACAAAGGTCTGGGGGACTGAGATCTGAGGGACAGAAACCTGGGGGACAAAGGGCTGGGGGACTGAGATCTGAGGGACAAAAGAAGTCTGAAGGATGAAAATCTGAGGGGCAGAAACCTGGAGGACAGAAATCTGAGGGACAAAAGAAGTCTGAGGGACAAAAATCTGGGGGACTGAAATCTGAAGGACAGAAACCTGAAAGACAAAAATCTGACAGGCTGAAATCTGAGGGACAGAAATCTGAGGGACAAAGGTCTGGGGGAGAGAAATCTGAGGGACAAAAATCTGAGGGACAGAAACCTGGGGACCAAAGAAGTCTGAGGGACAGAGATCTGAGGGACAAAAATCTGGGGAAGAGAGATTTTAGGGACAAAAGACGTCTGAGGGATGAAAACCTGGGGGACAGAGATCTGAGGGGCAGAAATCTGAGGGACAGAAACCTGAAGGACAAAAATCTGGGAGGCTAAAATCTGAGGGACAGAGATCTGAGGGACAAAGGTCTGGGGACCAAAAAAGTCTGAGGGACGAAAATCTGGGGGACTGAAATCTGGGGGACAGACACGTGGGTGGGTGACAGCCGTGTCCCTGTCGCTGTGGCTGTCCCCAGTTCATCGTGGAGTGCCACGGGAACACGCTGCTGCCGCAGTTCCTGGGCATGTACCGCCTCACGGTGGACGGCGTGGAGACCTACATGGTGGTGACCAGGAACGTGTTCAGCCACAGGCTGACCGTGCACAGGAAATACGACCTGAAGGTGGGTGGGGGGCTGGGGGCTCCTCCAGAATTCAGGGATTTGGGGCTGGGGGCTGGGGGGGCTGGGGGCTCCTCCAGAAACCAGGGATTTGGGGCTGGGGCTCCTCCAGAATTCAGGGATTTGGGGCTGGGGGCTGGAGGGGCTCCTCCAGAATTCAGGGATTTGGGGCTGGGGAGGCTCCTCCAGAATTCAGGGATTTGGGGCTGGGGGCTCCTCCAGAATTCAGGGATTTGGGGTTGGGACCTGGGAGGCTCCTCCAGAATTCAGGGATTTGGGGCTGGGACCTCTGGGGCTGGGGGGGGCTCCTCCAGAATTCAGGGATTTGGGGTTGGGACCTGGGGGCTCCTCCAGAATTCAGGGATTTGGGGCTGGGGGGGCTCCTCCAGAATTCAGGGATTTGGGGCTGGGGGCTCCTCCAGAATTCAGGGATTTGGGGCTGGGACCTGGGGGGGCTCCTCCAGAATTCAGGGATTTGGGGCTGGGACCCCCCTGGGCAGGTCCTGGGCCTTGGTGTTCACTCAGGGCAAAGGGGTTTGGGATGGAGCTTCAGTGTTGGTCCATTCCCCCATCCCAGGAATGGTTTGAGCACTGATTTAAAAATGTTTTCAGTGTTTTCCTGCATGGAGATATTGTCAATCAATTAATTGGGAATAGTGCAGTGTTGATATTTTTTATTTGTTTTGTTTTCTTGCATGGAGAAATCAAGTGGTGTCAATGATTTCATAATCATTAATAGGGAATATGACCCATAGTGCAGTATTGATATTTTTGTGTTGTTTTGTTTGTATTGTTTTTTTTTCATTGTTTTCCTGCATGGAGAAATTAAATGGTGTCAATCAATTAATTGGGAATATGACCCATAGTGCAGTATTGATATTTTTTATTTTTGTTTTCCTTTCATTGTTTTCTTGCATGGAGAAGTTAAATTGTGTCAATCAATTAATCTGAAATATGACTGTTAGTGAAGTATTGATATTTTTTATTTTTGTTTTCCTTTCATTATTTTCTTGCATGGAGAAATCAAATGGTGTCAATTAATTAATTGGGAACATGACCCATAGTGCAGTAATTATATTTTTGGGTTTTTTTATTATTGTTTTCATTATTTTCCTGCATAGAGAAATTAAATGGTGTCAATAAATTAATTGGAATTATGACCTATAGTGCAGTAATGATTTTTTTTTTTCATTTTTATTTTGTTTCATTGTTTTCTTACATGGAGAAATTAAATACTGTCAATGAATTCATTTGGAATATGACCCATAGTGCAGTATTGATATTTTTTATTTTTGTTTTGCTTTCATTGTTTTGTTTCATTATTTTCTTGCATGGAGAAATTAAATGCTGTCAATGAATTCATAGGGAATATGACCCACAGTGCAGTAATGATATTTTCTTTATTTTTTTATTCTTTATCAGGGCTCAACAGTATCAAGGGAAGCAAGTGATAAGGAGAAGGTGAGGAGCCATCCCTGAGCACCTTTCCTTTCTCAGACAGAATCCAGCTGAGTTCCCTTTCCCAAAGGGCTGTGGGGCAGCCTTTTAATAAATTTAAATAATAAATTTAATTAAACCTATTCATTTAGGGCTGAGCCTCCTCAAAAAAAACCACGAGTTGAATTTTTTTCCTCAATTCTTTAGTGAGAGAAGCTTTTTAAATTTTTTAGCTTTTACCCCTTACCCCCAACAGTCAGAAACCAAGAAAATTAATTTCTTTTCAATTCTTGGAGCATCCCCTGGCCCAGCTGTGCAGTTTTTAAAGCTCACTTACTCCATGTCTCCCTCCAGCTCTCTCAGTTCTTCCACATCCCCAGAAATCCTCAGGGCCTGCTGCAAAAAAACATGGTTTGAATTTTTTCCTTTAAGGAGAGAAGTTTGGGGGTTTTTTGCCCCCAAGCCTTCACCCCACACTTACTAAACCCCTTACTTACCCCTTACTACACCCCTTACACCCCTTCTCACTTCCCACAGTGAGAAGCCAAGAAAATTAATTTCTTTAATTAATTTCTTTTCCATTCTGAGAGCTGCTTGGAGCATCCCCTGCCCAGCTGTGCAGTTTTTCACTTGCTCCACGTCTCCCTCGAGCTTCCCTGACAATTCCCTGCCATTCCCTGACAATTGCTGTGCTCTTCCTGATGCCATTCCCATCCTCAGTGAATTTTGGGCAGCCAAAAAATCCCAGAGTGAGCAGAGGCTGTTCCAGCACAGCCTGGGCTGGCACATTTGACCACAGGCTTTTTGTTGCAGGCCAAGGATCTCCCAACCTTCAAGGACAACGACTTCTTGAACGAGGGTCAGAAGCTGCACGTTGGAGAAGAGAGCAAAAAGAACTTCCTGGAGAAGCTGAAGAGGGATGTGGAGGTGAATTCCTGGGGGGCAGCTCTGCTCTGTGTCCTGTCTGTGTCACTGCAGGGCTGCAGAGCTCCTTCCTGCACCAACCCCTGCACCTTCATTCCTCCTTTAAGGATTCAGAGAATCCCCTAATCACTGACTCCAACAACCAGGCTCCTGCTGGGGCACTGAGCTCTGGAGTTTAGTTAGCTCTCACTGCAGGGGCTGCAGAGCTCCTTCCTGCACCAGCCAGGCTCCTGCTGGGACACTGAGCTCTGCAGCTGCTCTGGGGTCTCACAGGGTTTGGTTCTCACTCCATTCCTTGTTCAGGGAGGTGCTGCAAGGCAGGGCTGAGCATTCCCCACCCTGCAGCTGCTCTGTGGTCTGATCAGGGTTTAATTCTCACTCCACTCCCTGCTTAGAGAGGCTCTGCAGGGCAGGGCTGAGCATTCCCACCCTGCAGCTGCTCTGAGATCTCAAGAGTTCAGCTCTCACTCCATTCCTTGCTTAAGGGAGGCTCTGCAGGGCAGGGCTGAGCATTCTCTACCCATGCTCTGAGGTCTCACCAGGGTTCAGATCTCACTGCAGGGGCTGCAGGGCTCCTTCCTGCACCAGCCAGGCTCCTGCTGGGGCACTGAGCTCTGCAGCTGCTCTGGGGTCTCAGAGTTCAGCAGTGCTCACTCCAGTCCTTGCTTAGGGAGGCTCTGCAGGGCAGGGCTGAGCACTCCCCACCCTTTCAGCTGCACTGGGGTCTCGCAGGGCAGGGCTGAGCATTCCCGACCCTTTCAGCTGCTCTGGGGTCTCACAGGGTTTAGCTCTCACTCCATTCCTTGTTCAGGGAGGCGCTGCAGGGCAGGGCTGGGCATTCCCGACCCTTTCAGCTGCTCTGGGGTCTCACAGGGTTTAATTCTCACTCCATTCCTTGTTCAGGGAGGTGCTGCAGGGCAGGGCTGAGTTTTCCCGACCCTTTCAGCTGCTCTGGGGTCTCACCGGGCAGGGCAGGGCAGGGCTGAGCACTCCCCGCCCTTTCAGCTGCTCTGGGGTCTCACAGGGTTTGATTCTCACTCCATTCCTTGTTCAGGGAGGTGCTGCAGGGCAGGGCTGAGCATTCCCGACCCTTTCAGCTGCTCTGGGGTCTCACCGGGCAGGGCAGGGCTGAGCATTCCCGGCCCTGTCAGCTGCTCTGGGGTCTCGCAGGGCAGGGCTGAGCACGCCCCGGCCCCGCCCCGGTCCCGCCCGGCCCCGCCCGCTCACTGCCGCCTCCCCGCAGTTCCTGGCGCAGCTGAAGATCATGGATTACAGCCTGCTCGTGGGCATCCACGACGTGGACAGAGCCGAGCAGGAGGAGATGGAGGTGGAGGAGCGGGCGGAGGACGAGGAGTGCGAGAATGACGGGCTGGGGGGGAACCCCATCTCCTCGTACGGGACCCCCCCCGACAGCCCCGGGAACCTCCTCAACTACCCGCGGTTCTTCGGGCCCGGGGAGTTCGACCCCTCCGTGGATGTGTACGCCATGAAGAGCCACGAGAGTGAGTGGGGGCGGCTGGGGAGGGCGGGGGGGCATGGGGGAAGGATGGAGGGCAGGGGAGGGAAGGATGGAGCGCAGGGGAGTAGGGGAGGGAGGATGGATGGAGGGCAGGGGAGCTGTGAGGGAAGGATGGAGGGCAGGGGAGCTGGGAGGGAGGATGGATGGAGGGCAGGGGAGCTGGGGAGGGAGGAAGGATGGAGGGCTGGGGAGGGGGAAGGATGGAGGGCAGGGGAGTAGGGGGGGGAGGAGGATGGAGGGCAGGGGAGCTGGGGAGGGAGGAAGGATGGGAGGGCAGGGGAGCTGGGGAGGGAGGAAGGATGGAGGGCAGGGGAGCTGGGGAGGGAGGATGGAGGGCAGGGGAGCTGTGGAGGGAGGAAGGATGGAGGGCTGGGGAGGGCTGGATGGAGGGAAGGGGAGTAGGGGGAGGGAGGATGGATGGAGGGCAGGGGAGCTGGGGGAGGATGGATGGATGGAGGGCAGGGAACTGGGAGGGAGGATGGAGGGCAGGGGAGCTGGGGAGGGAGGATGGATGGAGGGCAGGGGAGCTGGGGAGGGAGGATGGAGGGCAGGGGAGATCTGGGGAGGTGTGAGGGAGCTGGGGAGGAAGGATGGAGGGCAGGGAACATGTGAGTGAGTTTGGGAAGGTGTGGTGTCCAGGAGGTGTTTCTGGAGGTGGGGGATGAAGCTGGGGGTGCCCAGGAGGTGTTTCTGAAGCTGGGGGTGCCCAGGAGGTGTTTTTAGAGGTGGAATGCAGCTGGGGGTGTTTCTGGAGAGGAGGGGGATGAAGCTGGGGGTGCCCAGGGGGTGTTTCTGCAGATGGGGGTGCCCAGGGGGTGTTTCTGCAGATAGGAGTGCAGCTGGGGGTACCCAGGGGGTCTGAGCCCCTCTCTCCCTTGCCCTGCTGGCCATGACCAGGCTCTGAGCCCCTCTGTGCCCCCCAGGTGCCCCCAGGAAGGAGGTTTATTTCATGGCCATCATCGACATCCTCACGCCCTACGACACCAAGAAGAAAGCTGCACACGCTGCCAAAACAGTGAAACACGGGGTGAGCCTGGCCTGGGCAGGGGCTCTGCTCATCTCCTGGGGCTGGGGGTGTCTCCTGGAGGGGCTGGGGATGTCTCCTGGGGCTGGGGGTGTCTCCTGGAGGGGCTGGGGGTGTCTCCTGGAGGGGCTGGGGTGTCTCCTGGGGCTGGGGGTGTCTCCTGGGGCTGGGGGGTGTCTCCTGGCACTGCTTCTCCTGCCAGGGTGGGGGTTCTGCAGGGCCAGTGCTCAGCACTTCCCTCCGTGTCTCCTCAGGGTTGGGTTTGCCCTCTCCTCCATTGGCATCATTTGTATTTGCATCCCAATTTGGGAGGTGCTGGAGGGATGGACTGGCTGCAGGCTGACACCCTGGGGTCACTGCTGTGTCCTGGGTGACACCCTGGTGTCACTGCTGTGTCCTGGGTGACACCCCTGAAGTCAGTCCTGTGTCCTGGGTGACACCCCTGGGGTCACTGCTGTGTCCCTGAGGTCACCCCTGGGGTCACTCAGGTGGCATCAGGGCATTGCTGAGGTTGGCCAGGACCTCTGAGCTGGGGCCAGGCCAGGCAGCAGCACGGGGAGTTTGTGTGGAATGCTGGGGGGACCCCTGGGGCTGGGGGGGGGACCCCTGGGGCTGGGGGGGGACCCCTGGGGCTGGGGGACCCCTGGGGCTGAGGGGGACCCCTGGGGCTGAGGGGTTCCTTAGCTGTGGATCCATCCCAGCAGAGGGGCTGTGCCCTGTCCCCTCCCTGTCCCCTCCCTGTCCCCTCCCTGTCCCCTCCCTGTCCCCTCCCTGTCCCCTCCCTGTCCCCCTGTCCCCACTGAGCCCGTGTCTCTCTGCAGGCTGGGGCTGAGATCTCCACCGTGAACCCCGAGCAGTACTCGAAGCGTTTCAACGAGTTCATCTCCAACATCCTGACATAGTGCAGAGCCTGCAGCCAGGACAGGGACCAGGGGGGCTCCTGCTGCACCCAGGGGGGCTCCTGCTGCACCCAGGGGGGCTCCTGCTGCACCCAGGGGGCTCCTGTTGGACCCAGGGGGGCTCCTGCTGCACCCAGGGGGCTCCTGCTGCACCCAGGGGGGCTCCTGTTAAACCAGGGGGGCTCCTGTTAAACCAGGGGTTGGACCCGGGGGCTCCTGCTGCACCCAGGGGGGCTCCTGTTAAACCAGGGGGGCTCCTGTTGGACCCGGGGGGCTCCTGCTGCACCCAGGGGGCTCCTGTTAAACCAGGGGGGCTCCTGTTGGACCCAGGGGGGCTCCTGCTGCACCCAGGGGGGCTCCTGCTGCACCCAGGGGGGCTCCTGTTAAACCAGGGGGGCTCCTGTTGGACCCGGGGGGCTCCTGCTGCACCCAGGGGGCTCCTGTTAAACCAGGGGGGCTCCTGTTGGACCCAGGGGGGCTCCTGATAAGCCCAGGGGGCTCCTGTTATACCCAGGGGGCTCCTGTTAAACCAGGGGGGCTCCTGCTGCAGCCTGGCACCTGCAGGGACACCGTGGGGACACCGTGTGACAAAACTCATCCTCATCCTGGCTGCACCAGTGGGGTTTTTATGTTACAGAAGTGCCCAGATTTGACATTTGAGGGCTTTTTGGAACAAGCCAAGTGCATTGTTGCAGCACTGCTGTGCCCTGTGACGTTCTGGGACACGTGGCACTGTCCCCAAGGGGGTCACCTTCAGTGGAGCAGCACCTGGGTCACAAACCACTCCTTGTTTGATTTTGTGTCGTTGTTGTTGTTGTTTGATTGGACTGGCTTTGCCAGAAAATCCCCTTTTATTTCCCTCTGGGTAGGAATTGGAAGGAAAAAAAAAAAAAATAGCATTTCAAGGATGGAAAATCTAACTCTGATAAAAGGAGGAGTCGCTGAACTTTAGGTAAATTCAGACTGGGACACTTTATATTTTTTGGTTAATTTAAGTAACAAAAACAAAAAAAAAAAAAAAAGAAACAAAAAAACTTTTTTGTAACTGCACTTGATTTACAAGAAAGATGAGGGAAATGAACATCTACCAAAGATGATCTCTGAAAAAAAAAAAAAAAATGAACAAGGTGTAACTCCTAAAAACCTGAAAACAACCAGAGTGAGAAGTGAGAGAGGCATTGACCAACCTCAGCTCGTGCTGTGCTTGGACCTGGGCTGATTTCAGTTCAATAAGTTCCTAAAATTGAAGAATTCCTAAAAAAAAAAAACCATTTAAAAAAGGCATTTTTGTACTTGTACAAAAGATCAAATTTGGAGCCATTTCCTCAGTCAGGAACTGCTCTGAGGTCACATCACAGTCCTGCCAGTGTTAATTAATTAGCTAATTAATTATTCAGTCTTCCTTCCCCACCCCACCTGCAACAGGTACTTGAATCTGTGTCCTGACAGAGGTTCCTGGGTTGTTTGGGTTTGTTTTGTTTTGTTTTTTTGGGGTTTTTTTTTTGTGTTTTTTTTTATTGTTTCAAATGTGACTTGCACAGAAGGAATTGGCCTGGCTGCTCCAAACCCTCCACCAGTGCAAATGCTTCAACTCTGGCACCAGATTTCATTTCCAGCCCCCCCTGAAGGATTTTGGGACTGCTTGGAGTGACTGAAATGTCTCCAGAACTTTGAACCCTTTCAGAGCCAAGCTGGGCAGACTCTCTGTGGGATCCCTTAGCTCTGCTGCACAAGTTACACAACTTTGGCTTCTTTGTTTTGAGATTTATTTGGATTTTTTTTTTTTTTTAATTTCTCTTTTTAAGCAGGATTTAGAGTTTTGAACAAACCTCTCTGCAGTTGAAACATGTTGCTTAATCTGCCTTGAACTGTTTTTCACACATGCCTTTGTTTGGGGAAGAAGCTGTTGGCAGTGTCTGTCCTGTGCTGTAACAATTTTTGCTGTGTGGAATTCTGGTCCTTTTTCAGAGATAACTGGTGCTCATCACATCCTGGTAATTCCCCTAAATTCATTCCCCTTCAATTAATTAATTCCCTGAATTAACCCTGGCTCTGGGCTGGATTCTGAATGTGGGGCTTGGGGATTTTAAATTTTTTTTTATTTTATTTTATTTCCTCTTCACCCCTTCCCCATTTCCCATTTTCCCACCTTGGCAGGGGCTAAAATTGGAGCTCCTGAGAGTGCACTGTAAATAGAATTTTGGAGAAATGAAAAATTTGGGCTCCTGATGAGATTTTGGTCATTCCCTTTGGTGTGGGAGGTGTCTAAGGTGTGGAGCTGGAAAAGCCACAGCCTCAAATGCAGCTAAAAAAAAAAATATTTTAAAAAAAAAAAAAAAAAAAAAAGAGAGGACTTGGAGGGCATCATCATCTTCATTTTGTGGGCATTATATTGGTTGCTTCTCCTTTAATAAGCACTTAAGTTTACTGCTAATTAGGAATTAAACACCAATCACTTTTTAATTCCTGACAGTTTTAAAAAAAAAAAAAAAAATCTGCATTGAATCTGCAACTTTGGCCTGGTAAGTTTGCTCTTCTCCTTTTGGGGAAAGGAGCTTGGAAGTTGTTTTATCTTGAAATCATTTATTAAAATTAAAAAAAAAAATCTATAAATGAAGAGGAGAAAAAGGGAGAGAGCAGGAGGTGGGTGAACACCACAAAGCAAAGGAAGAGGAGTGAAAATGGCAAAAATCTCCTTGAGTGAATTCCAAAATAATGAATTAGGAATGAAATCAAAAATTCCTGCAGAAATCCTTCCAGAGCTGTGACAAAAAGGGAATATTTTCTTATTCCTGGGATGAAATTTGGCTTTTTCAGGTGAAAAATTCTCCCCTTTAGCACTGCCCCAGTTCTGCCCCGTTGCCATAATGTGGATGAAAAGTGATTAATTGCAATTTCCTCACTAATGATGTGTGACCCAGGTATGGAACTTTGTTTAACAGAGGTTTTGTATATTGTTTACATTTGGAGAAGTAGCATTACCTTAAAAATGCTCTTTTTTTTTTTTGTTTTGTTTCTAGACAGTATTTTTATTACCAGAACAAGAAGTGAAGCTGCAAATATTTGTTTTTAAAAGGGATTTTTTTTTTCCTTTCTGTTTGTTTGCTTTTTGTTTTGCTTTGTTTTGTTGGTTTTTTTTTTTCTTTTAAATCTTGTTTTAGATCACTTTTTAAACTCAGTATTTAAAAAAAAAAAAAAAAAAAAAAAAAACCCAGCCCTTTCAATTCTGGTTTTACAACTGCTTGTGCTAGTTTGTGGTCTGTTCTAGTTTTGCAGAATGTAGATATGAACCCTGCAGAACACATTTAACTGACAGGATTTGCAGCAGAGTTCAGGATTTGTTTTTTTTTTTTTTTTTTTTAAAAAAAAAAAAAAAAAGGCAAAATTCAGTCCAGTGGAGTTCCAAATAATCAGTGAGCAGCATCTCCCTGATGTGAAAAACCCTGAAAACCTCAAATCTGAGCTGGGCTGGGCATTTCCCAACCTTCCCTAGAAACCCCAGGAGCTGGGATTTGGGATTTGGGATTTGGGATCAGCCTCATCCTCCTCCTCCTCCTCCTGGCCTGGGCTTCACCCTGAGAGCCACAATCATGGAATTCATCTGGGATTTATCCTGTGGGGATGGAATTCATTCCTTGGGGACAGAATTCATTCTGTGGGGATGGAATTTATCCTGTGAGGATGGAATTCAGCCCATGGGGATGGAATTTGTCCTCCAGGCATGGAATTAATCTTGGAGAGATGGAATTCATCCCATGGGGTTGGAATTCCTTCTGTGGGGGTGGAATTCTTTCCTTGGGGACAGAATTCATCCTGTGGGGATGGAGTTTGTGCTGTGAGGATGGAATTTATTCAGTGGGAATGGAATTTATCCAGTGAGGATGGAATTCATTCCTTGGGGACAGAATTCATTCTGTGGGAATGGAATTTATCCTGTGAGGATGGAATTTGTCCTCCAGGCATAGAATTCATCTTACAGGGATGGAATTCCTTCAGTGGGGATGGAATTATGGAATTCTTTCCCACACTCCCCCACTCCCAACCTGGACTCTGAATCACCACAATCAGCAAGGAAAACTGAACCACTTGGAGTCTTATTTCCTTTTTTTTTTTTTTTTTTTTCTTCTTTCCTTTTTTCTTTTTTTTTTTTTTTTTGGGAGGGCATTGCTGCTTTCCCAGCCAGGGCAGGCTCAGGGTGGTGAGGTTGTGGTGGTGGATATTCCCAATCCATGACTACTATGCAGTCCTTGAATTTCACCCCCAAAGCTGAAGGATTTTCCCCCCCAAAATCAGAGGGGGTGTCCCCAGCATGGCCACAGCCCCAAATTCCCAAATCTCCCATTCCTGCAGAGCCACTCCCAGCATCCCCCTCAGCCTCTGCCTGGTGTCCTGGGATGGATCTCACAGAGAATTTGGGATGGCAGAGCTCTGGACACATCATTTTTAGTGGAAACCACTCAAAATTGGTGAATTTGTGCTGCTCTGGGCAGCTGGAGTGAGCAGACTCCACACACAGGTCATGAGGGTGGGCAGGGCTGATCAGTGCAACTGAATTTAAAATTTAAAAAAAAATGTGAATAAATTAAGTTTAATGTAAAAACTAAAAAAAAAAAAAATTAAAAAAACTATAAAAAAATTTTAAAAAATGTAAAAAAAGAACATTCTAGGTTTTTTCACTGCTGTTTTCTAAATAGGAATTTGAAGTCCTCTGTGCTTGTCTGTTTGCTAGGAGCAGTTTGAGACACTGTTACTGTTTTGAAATGCATGCATGTTACAAGATGAGTCTCCAACCAGAGAAAAAAAAATAAAATTAAAACTTTGTGTACATCTGGGCCCTCCCTGCTGTGCTCTTTGAGGGGGTTCCACCAGCACGGGGTGATCCTGGAGGGGCAAAAAATTGGGATTTTGGGAAGGAAAATGGGATTTTGGGAAGGAAAATGGGATTTTGGGAGGGTGGGGAGGGGCTGGGATGAATTCCCAGAGAAGCTCCTGGATCCCTGGAATTGTCCCGGGGTGTGTTTGGGTCCCTTCCCACCCAAACCATTCCAGGAGTCCATAAACTCAGGGAATGAGTTTGTTTCCACTCTGAGCTGCCAGAAGTGAGCCCAGGGCAGTGGAAACCTGAACCAAACCTGTGCAAGCCAGAGGAAAGTGAGGGCAGATTTTTTTTTTTTATTATTTTTAAAAAAGTCCCGAGGGGCACAGAGCAGCTGAGTTGGGTTAATCCATGCGAGCCTTCAGCGTCCTGGTGGTGATCTTGTCTTTCTCTCTGCAGGGGGAAGAGAGGAGGAGCTTCGTGCTTAAAGCCAGGCTTAAACCCCGCCCAGGCAAGTCCCAGCTGCAGCTCAGGGGGTGGGGACAGCACTGAACCAACCCCCCCAGGGCTGGGGAACAGCAGGAGGCAAAATGGGAATTTCCAAAGGCAGCCTGGTTTGGGGAGTCACTGACAGAGCTGGGCAGAGCCTGATCCCTTGGGAATGTTGGGAATTAATGACAGAGCTGGGCAGAGCCTGATTCCTTGGGAATGTTGGGAATTAATGCTGAGCTGGGCAGAGCCTGATTCCTTGGGAATGTTGGGAATTAATGCTGAATCCATGAGGGCAGAACCTGATTCCTTGGGAATGTTGGGAATTAATGCTGAATCCATGAGGGCAGAACCTGATTCCTGTGGGAATGTTGGGAATTAATGCTGGATCCATGAGGGCAGAACTTGATTCCTGTGGGAATGTTGGGAATTACTGACAGCTGGGCAGAGCCTGATTCCTGTGGGAATGTTGGGAATCCATGAGGGCAGAACTTGATGTGGGAATGTTGGGAATTAGACAGCTGGGCAGAGCCTGATTCCTTGGGAATGGGAATGTTGAGCTGAGAGCCTGATTAATGGGAATTAATGATCCTGGGCAGAGCCTGATTCCTTGGGAATGTTGGGAATTACTGACAGAGCTGGGCAGAGCCTGATCCCTTGGGAATGTTGGGAATTAATGACAGAGCTGGGCAGAGCCTGATTCCTTTGGGAATGTTGGGAATTAATGACAGAGCTGGGCAGAGCCTGATTCCTTTGGGAATATTGGGAATTAATGCTGGATCCATGAGGGCAGAACTTGATTCCTGTGGGAATGTTGGGAATTACTGACAGCTGGGCAGAGCCTGATTCCTTGGGAATGTTGGGAATTACTGACAGAGCTGGGCAGAGCCTGATTCCTTTGGGAATGTTGGGAATTAATGACAGAGCTGGGCAGAGCCTGATTCCTTGGGAATGTTGGGAATTAATGCTGGATCCATGAGGGCAGAACCTGATTCCTTGGGAATGTTGGGAATTACTGACAGAGCTGGGCAGAGCCTGATTCCTTGGGAATGTTGGGAATTAATGACAGAGCTGGGCAGAGCCTGATTCCTTGGGAATGTTGGGAATTAATGCTGGATCCGTGAGGGCAGAACCTGATTCCTGTGGGAATGTTGGGAATTAATGCTGAATCCATGAGGGCAGAACCTGATTCCTTGGGAATGTTGGGAATTAATGACAGAGCTGGGCAGAGCCTGATTCCCTTGGGAATGTTGGGAATTAATGCTGGATCCGTGACGGCCAGAGCCTCATTTCTGTGGGAATGCAGCCAGGGAATCCCAAATCCCAACTGCAGGATTCCATCCTCATTCCCATGGGAATGCAGCCAGGGATCCCTGAGCAGCAGGAGCCAAACTCAGGAGTCATTTCTTTGTTCCAGCAAGGAACTGCAGCAGCAGGATGCTGAGGGAGGGGCAGGATTTGGGGAATCCCTGAGGGAAGGAATTCCAGCTCCCTGGAATTGGGGAATCCCTGAGGGAAGGAATTCCAGCTCCCTGGAATTGGGGAATCCCTGAGGGAAGGAATTCCAGCTCCCTGGAATTGGGGAATCCCTGAGGGAAGGAATTCCAGCTCCCTGCATCTGGGGAGTCCCTGGATTAGGGAATCTCTGGATTTGGGGAATCCCTGGGGGAAGGAATTCCAACTCCCTGGATCTGGGGAATCCCCAGATTTGGGGAATCCCAGTTCTCTGGATTTGGGGAATCCCAGTTCCTTGGTTTTGGGGAATCCCAGTTCGCTGGATTGGGGAATCCCTGGACTGGGGAATCCCCAGATTCGGGGAATCCCAGTTCCCTGGATTTGGGGAATCCCAGTTCCCTGGATTTGGGGAATCCCTGGATTGGAGAATCCCTGGATTTGGGGAATCCCTGGATTGGGGAATCCCTGGATTGGAGAATCCCTGGATTTGGAGAATCCCTGGATTTGGGGAATCCCTGGATTGGGGAATCCCCGGATTTAGGGAATCCCTGGCTTTGGGGAATCCCTGGCTTTGGGGAATCCCTGGATTTAGGGAATCCCTGGACTGGGGAATCCCTGGCTTTGGGGAATCCCTGGATTGGGGAATCCCTGGATTTAGGGGATCCCTGGCTTTGGGGAATCCCTGGCTTTAGGGAATCCCTGGATTGGGGAATCCCTGGATTGGGGAATCCCTGGATTTAGGGAATCCCTGGCTTTGGGGAATCCCTGGATTGGGGAATCCCTGGATTTAGGGGATCCCTGGACTGGGGAGCCCCAGGTTTGGGAGGAGCAGCACTCACATGACGTGCACCACCACGCCCATGCCGGAAATGGCGTCCCTGTCCACGGCGTTGAGCATGGCCTGCGAGATGGTCTCAAAGAGGTGCTCGGGCTCCTGCAGGGGGATTAACCTGGGCTTAACCTGAGCTTTAACCCGGGCTTAACCTGTTTAACCCGGGCTTAACCTGAGCTTTAACCCGGCTTAACCTGGGCTTAACCTGAGCTTTAACCAGGGCTTTACCTGAGCTTTAACCGGAGCTTCACCTGGGCTTTGCCTGAGCTTCACCTGGGATTTACCCAAAGCTTTAACCTGGGTTTTACCTGAGCTTCACCTGGGATTTACCCAAAGCTTTAACCTGGGTTTTACCTGGGCTTCATCTGGGATTTACTAATCCCAGCTTTTGTCCAAACCCCCCAAATCCTGCCAGGCTCCCCCCAGAGCTGCTCCCAGCTCCTGCAGGAGCAAAGCCTCGCCCAGGCCAGTGACTCCAGCCAGTGCAGGAGGGACAATCCATCAATCCACAAATCCCTGAATCCACAAATCCCTGAATCCACAAATCCCTGAATCCAGGAATCCATGAATCCATCAATCCACAAATCCCTGAATCCACAAATCCATCAATCCACAAATCCCTGAATCCAGGAATCCACAAATCCCTGAATCCACAAATCCCTGAATCCACAAATCCATGAATCCACAAATCCCTGAATCCAGGAATCCGTGAATCCACAAATCCCTGAATCCAGGAATCCGTAAATCCACAAATCCAGGAGTCCACGAATCCATGAACCCATGAATCCACAAATCCCAGGTGATCCCAACTGACTCAGGATGATCCCAAGTGACACCAGCTGACCCCAAGTGACCCTGGCCGACCCCAGTGACTCTGACTGACCCCAGGTGACCCCAGTGACACCAGCTGACCCCAAGTGACCCTGGCTGACCCTGGCTGACCCCAGTGACCCCAATGACCCTGGCTGACCCCAGTGACCCCAATGACCCTGGCTGACCCCAGCTGACCCCAGCTGACCCTGGCTGACCCCAGCTGACCCTGGCTGACCCCAGTGACCCCAATGACCCTGGCTGACCCCAGTGACCCCAATGACCCTGGCTGACCCCAGTGACCCCAATGACCCTGGCTGACCCCAGTGACCCTGGCTGACCCCAGATGACCCCAGTGACCCCAATGACCCTGGCTGACCCCAGCTGACCCCAGCTGACCCCAGTGACCCCAGTGACCCTGGCTGACCCCAGCTGACCCTGGCTGACCCCAGGTGACCCCAGTGCCCCCGGGCTGCTCTCACCATGTCGGGCTCCCACAGGGACTCGCACATGCCGTACATCTGCTCGGAGCAGGTGCCGCTCACCACGAAGTCGTCGGTGACCATGGGGCAGCCGATGAGGTCCAGGGAGCAGATGAAGGGCTCGTGGCTGAGCGGGTCCAGCCCCGCAATCACCGGCTCCGTGTAGTACGGCCCGAACCTGGGGCACAGCTGGGTCAGGGCACAGCTGGGGCACAGCTGGGACACAGCTGGGACACAGCTGGGCTCAGAGGGAGAGCTGGGGCACAGCTGGGACACAGCTGGGACACACCTGGGCTCAGGGACACAGCTGGGACAGAGCTGGGCTCAGAGGGAGAGCTGGGGCACAGCTGGGACACAGCTGGGCTCAGGGACAGAGCTGGGGCACAGCTGGGGCACAGCTGGGACACAGCTGGGGCACAGCTGGGCTCAGGGACACAGCTGGGACAGAGCTGGGCTCAGGGACACAGCTGGGCTCAGGGGACACAGCTGGGACACAGCTGGGCTCAGGGACACAGCTGGGCTCAGGGGACACAGCTGGGACACAGCTGGGCTCAGGGACACAGCTGGGCTCAGGGGACACAACTGGGACACAGCTGGGCTCAGGGGACACAGCTGGGACACAGCTGGGGAGGAAACATCACCCCCAAACAACAACAACAACAACCCACCCAGGGAAGGTGATGGTGACACCAGGAGCAGATTTCACAGAAAAACTCCTGAGCTCCTCCAGCCCTGCCCCAGCTGCAGCCCCCTCAGGCAGCTTTACCTCCTCTCATAGAGCAGGTTGGACACCATGCTCATGAAGGTCTGGGGCTTGATCTGCCTCCCTTCCTTCAGCTCGTACAGGTTCAGCCTGAACTTCAACCTCTGGGCCCTGCAGGGGAGCAGAGCTGGGTTAGAGCACAGCAGGGGCTGCACAGGCAGCTCCTGCTGGACTTCGGGGGAAATTGTAGCAGTGAAAGCTCAAATTTAGCAGTGAAAAGTTCAATTTCAGCAGTAAAAATTCAATTTTTGCACTGAAAGTGGAATTTTAGTGGTGAAAGTGCAATTTTAGCAGTGAAAATTCAATTTTAGCAGTGAAAGTGGAATTTTAGCAGTGAAAGCTCAATTTCAGCAACAAAAGCTCAATTTTAACAGTGAAAGTTCATTTTAGCAATGGAAGTTCAATTTTAGCAGTAAAAGCCCAATTTTAGCAGTAAAAGCCCAATTTTAGCAGTAAAAGCTCAACTTCAGCAGTGAAAATCCAATTTTAGCAGTGCTGGGATCTCAAATCACAGCAGATTTATTTCACAAACCCTCCCACAAGGGGAAGTACGAACAGCAATACTGGCACCGCTTAATTTCATATTAATTTATATTAATTTTATACTAATTACAAACACCAATTACAAACATGAACACCTCCCCTCCCCTCGGATTAACCCCCAAACCCCCCGCAGCTCACTTACACGGTCTGCACGTCCGTGGCCAGCCCGGCCAGGCCGATGTAGAGCCTTTGGCCCATGGGGAAAATCTTCTGGAAGTCCGTGGTCACGGTCTGCGCCTGGATGCCGAAGCGGCGATCGGCGGCGATGGCCACGCAGTCCTTACCCCTCATGGCCATGACGGCCCCGCCGTTGTAGGACATGATGGACTGCGGGGAGCGAGCGGCGGCTCAGCGGCACCGGAGAGGCCCCGCGGGGATCCCCGGGCGGGCCCGGCCCCGCTCCGCCGCCCTCCCGGAGCGGCCCGCGCGTCCCCCCGCGCTACGCACGGCGCTCACCATGGCTGCGGTTGTTCTGTGCCCTCACGGTTCCCGCTCTGTCACCGCTCTGTCCCCTCACGGTTCCCGCTCTGTCACCGCTCCCGCTCCGCTCTCTGCCCAGGCCCCGCCGCGCCGCTGCCGGTCCCGCCTCCAACTCTTCCCATTGGCTGCTGCCCCCGCTCATCCCGCTTCTCATTGGTCTGTGCTACCGCCGCTCTCATTCCAACGCTTCCCATTGGTTCTCATAACCGGAAGTCCCGCCTTTCTTATGCTCCATTGGTCGGCTCTACCGGAAGTCCCGCCTTCCATCTTTCCCACTGGTAGCTGCCGCCGCTTGGGGCCCGAGCGCCGCCGGTGATTGGCTGAGGCCGGGCGGGGTGGGCGGGGCCGAAAAGTGACGAGTCACAGTGAGAGCGCGAGGCATGGCGGGAGTGAGGGGGAAATGGGCAACAGCTGGAAAATGGGAACAGCTGGATAAATGGGGAACAGCTGGAAAATGGGAACAGCTGGATAAATGGGGAACAGCTGGAAAATGGGGAACAGCTGGATAGATGGGGAACAGCTGGATAAATGGGGAACAGCTGGAAAATGAGGAACAGCTGGATAAATGGGAAGCTGGAAAATGGGGAAGAGTTGGGAACAGTTGGAAAATGGGGAACATCTGGATAGATGGAGGCCAGCTGGAAAATGGGGAACAGCTGGATAAATGGGAACGGTTGGAAAACGGAGAACAGCTGGAAAATGGGGAACAGCTGGATAAATGGGGGCAGCTGGAAAATGGGAAACAGCTGGATAAATGAGGAACAGCTGGATAAATGGGGAACAGCTGGAAAATGGGAACAGCTGGAAAATGGGAACAGCTGGATATATGGGAAGAGTTGGGAAAATGGGAAACGGCTGGAAAATGGGAACAGCTGGATAAATCGGAGCAGTTGGCGAAATAGGGAACAGCTGGAAAAAAGTGAAGAGTTGGAAAAAATGAGGAACAGTTGGAAAAAAGGGGAACAGTTGGAAAAATAGGAGCAGTTGGAGAAATGGGGGCAACTAGAAGAAATGGGGAACAGCTGGAGAAATGGGAACAGCTGGAAAATGGGGAACCGTTGGAAAAATGGTGGAACATCTGGATTACACACAGCTGGATCAGTGGGGCAGAGCTGCAGCAGTGAGGAACAGCCGGAGCAATGGGGAAAGCTGGTTCAGTGGGGAAACATCTGGATGGGGCCCAGCAGGGTCAGTGGTGCACAGCTGGATGTGGCACAGCTGGAACAGCCGCATCTCCGCTTTGGCGCCCTCGGGGTGTGGGAACAAAGGGGATTCTCCCAAAAATCTCCTCGGGAAGCGCTGGCGGGGGGGGCACCGAGGCCCGGGAGCGGAGCCCAGCCCGTGCCTGCCGTGGTTTTAACGTGGATTTTAAACGTGGATTTTAAACGTGGATTTTAAAAGTGGGTTTTTCTCGTGGGTCAGCGCGCACAGAAATGGAATTTTCAGGAGTTTTAGGAGAGGGGGAAGCTCAGTCTGGCAGACTTGGGACTCCCTTCAGCTTTATTTTGAGGCAAAATACGGGATTGGGATGGAAAGAGGATTTCACATCCGATGTTGATGTCCCTAAATGGGAGCACGGCCTGTTTGGGCTCACCCGGAGCTGCTTCTCCGCCGCGGAGGGAGCCGGGAGCGAATCCGTGTCCCTGGAATTTCCTCCCGGTCCGGCTCCGTCCATCCCGGGCCGCTCCTTGGGGCGGGTCCAGGTAAAAAGGGGGGGGGAAAAGAGGAGCGGAGAGGAAAAGGAGCGGTTCCGTCCCTGGGTGGGCTCGAACCACCAACCTTTCGGTTAACAGCCGAACGCGCTAACCGATTGCGCCACAGAGACCGCGCCGGCAGCGCCTCGAGCGCGGAGCACTCAGCGCTGAGCTGGGAGCGGGGAGCGGGGAACGGGGAACGGGAACTGAGAATGGGGAACTGGGAACGGGAACGGGAACGGGAACGGGAACGGGAACGGGAACGGGAACGGGAACGGGGAATGGGAATGGGAACGGGAACGGGGAATGGGAATGGGAATGGGAATGGGAACGGGAATGGGAGAACGGGAATGGGAACGGGAACGGGAACGGGAACGGGAATGGAATGGGAATGGGAATGGGAATGGGAATGGGAATGGGAACGGGAACGGGAACGGGAACTGGAATGGGAATGGAATGGGAATGGGAATGGAATGGGAATGGGAATGGGAATGGGAATGGGAACGGGGAATGGGGAACGGGAACGGGGGAACGAGAACGGGAATGGGAACGGAACGGGAAGGGGAACAGGGAATGGGGAACGGGGAATGGGAATGAGAACGGGGAATGGGGAACGGGGGAACTGGGAACGGGAACGGGAATGGGAACGGGGAATGGGGAATGGAACGGGAACGGGAACGGGGAATGGGGAATGGGAACGGGGAATGGGGAATGGGGAATGGGAATGAGAACAGGGAATGGGGAACGGGGGAACTGGGAACGGGAATGGGAACGGGAACGGGAACGGGGAACGGGGAATGGGGAATGGGGAATGGGAACGGAACGGGAATGGAACGGAACGGGAATGGAACGGAACGGGGAACGGGAAAAGGGAACGGAGAATGGGAACGGAGAATGGGAACGGAGAATGGGAACGGGAATGGGGATGGGAATGGGAACGGGAAAAGGGACACAGGGAATGGGAATGGGAATGGGAACGGGACAGGGAACAGGAGGAATGGGACCGGGACAGAGGGAACGGGACAGAGAGAACGGGATAACCGGGGATCACCGGGGACGGGATCGGGATCACCGGGAATGGGGACACCGGAAAAGGGAACGGGACATCGGGAATGGGAACGGGACACCGGGAACGAGATACGACGACAGGATAGCGGGAACAGGACAGCGGGAATGGGATACGGGGACAGGGAACAGGCACCGGGAACGGGACACCGGGACCAGGGCAAGCGGGCACTGAGACCGGCACCGGGAACGGCTCCAGCAGGCACCGGCCCCGCCACACCGGGAACCGAGACCGCGGCACGGACAGCGGCACGGCGGGACCGGGCACGGGACCCCCGGGACCCCGGGACCACCGGGACCACCGGGACCCCAACCCCCGCTCCTCTTCCTGCCCCTTTCCCCCTCCTTCATTTCATTTCCTTCATAGCATTTTTTTTTTTTTTTTTTTTTTTTTTTTCACTCCTCTCCTCTTTTCCTGCCTTTTTTTCTTTTCCTCCTTCCTGTTCCCGCCCCCTTTTTTTTCTTTCCTTTTCTCCTGTTCTTTTTTCTTCCTTTTCTATTTTATATTTTGCTCGGATTTCTCCGGTTTTCTTTCCTTCCTTCTCCCCGACATTTTCCATCTTTCCCTAATTTCCCTCCGTGCTTTCTTACTTTATTTTTTCCCCCTCCCTTTCATCCCCGATTTTCCCATTTTCCTTTTCTTTCCCTAATTTCTCTCTATTTCCCTTGATTTTTTTTCACCTTCCTTTTTCCCCTTCTCGTCCGTTTCCCCCTTTTTCCTAATTTCTTTGCTTTTCTTCTTTCACCCTCTTCTTTTCCATTTTTTCTTTTCTCTTATTTCCTTTATTTTCTTCCCTTCCTTTCCCCCCCTCCCTTTCCCCACCCTCATTTTTCCTTTTCTTTCTCTCATTTCCCCCAATTTTTTCCCTTTTTTTTTTGCTCCCCTTCCCTCCAATTTTCCATTTTCCCTCTTGAAATTCCTTTTTTTTTTTGTTTCCTCCTTTTTTCCCCTCTTTCCTTTTTCTTCCCCCCTCCGCTCCTGCCGAGCACCGAGGGTCCCGCACAGGGTCCCGCTTGTCCCGGGTCAAAATTTGGGGCAAAAATGGGGTCCCGAGGGAGGGGGGAGCCCTCCGGGGGAGCTTCCAGCGGGCACCGCATTTTGGGGTTATTCCAGCGGGTTTTGGGGGCGCTGTCGTTTCCCCCCCCGGGGGTTTCTGCCAGCACCGGGGCTGGGGGATTTCGGGGGGTCCCCCCCAATCTCGGCCCCTCGCTCCCCCCCCCGCAGCCCCCCAAAGGAATGAGGTCACGTGAGGCGGGCGGGGCCTGGCGGCGGTTGGATGTGGGAAAAAAATAAAAAAAAATTAAAAACAAAAATAAAAGGGGGAAAAAGGAGCCCCGCGCGGCCGGGGCCGGTGCCTGCACCGGCCCCCGAGGCCAGGGCCGCCCGGGCCACCGGGCCTCCCGCCCCGGTGCCGGCCGGCGGAGCGGCGGGCACCAGCCGGTCCGGGGCCCGGCCGGGCAGTGTCCCCGTGTCCCCCCGTGTGTCGTGCCCCTCCCGTGTCCGTCCCCGTGTGTCCTGTGCCCATCCCGGTGTCCCCCGGTGTCCGTGTCCCCCGTGTGTCAGGTCCCCGTGTCCCCCCGTGTCGTGTCCCCGTGTCCCTATCCAGTGTCATCCCAGTGTCCGTGTCCCCCCGTGTCTGGCCCCCGTTCCGTGTCCCCATCGCCTCCATGTCAGTCGGTATCCATGTCCCCCGTGTCCCCCGTGTCCCTCGTTCCTGTGTCCCCCCCGTGTCCCCCCGTGTCCCCCCGTGTCCCCCGGCTGTCCCCCCTCTCGGTCCCGTCCCGCCGTGTCCGTGTCCCCGTGTCGCTGTCCCCCTCACGCGGGGCTCCCTCCTCCCTCCCCGGGGGTCGCTCCGGGGGTGTCCCCGCTGTGTCCCCGCTGTCCCCGCGCTGTCCCCCCGTACCAGGCCCGGGCTGTCCCGGGGGACCCGTCCCGGGCCAATCCCCGAGCCCCGCGCTCGCCCCCGCCGGGGGTCCCGCCGTGACTTTGACTCGCCCTTCCCCGGCCCCGGTGGGCCCCGGTGGGTCCGGGGGGGCTCCGGTGGGTCCGGGGGGGCTCCGGGGCTTTGTTCCCCCCTCCTCCCGGTACAGGAAATCGCCGCCGGTATCGCCCGGTTCATTAGAACCGGTTTGCGCCGGTGGCTCGGGCTCCCCCCTCGGCGGCTGCGAGCGCCCAAAGAGGCGAAATCCCCCCAAAATGTCCCGAGCCCCCCGGAGCTGCGGGGGGACGGGGACAGGGGACCGCGACACCGCCGGCACGGGGAGGGGCTGGCAGGGCCCCCCTCTGTCACCTGGGGCTGGGGAGGGCTCGGGGGCACCACCCGGGGGGGGTCTGGGGGTCCCCAAATCCTCCGGTGCTCCGGGGCCCCCTTGGGTGCAGCACGGGGGGTCCCTGTCCCAGTGGTGTCCCCACGCGTGTGGCACCTCTGTCACTGTCCCAGTGGTGTCCCCCTTGCACCTCGTGTAGGCCCAACCTCTGTCACTCTTGGTCCCAGTGGTGTCCCATCCCCTGTGGGTCACCCTGTCACTGTCCCCCAGTGGTGGGTCCCCCAGTGTGTCCCCCCTGTGGCACCTCCATCCCAGTGGTGTCCCCAGGCCCCATCCCAGTGGTGCCCACCGGCCTGTCGTCAGGGTGTCCCTATCAGTGCCTGTGCCACCTGCGTAGTGTCACCCTGCGTGTCCCTGTGTGTCCCCGTGTGTCACACACATGTCCCCATGTGTCCCTGTGTGTCCCTTTGTGCCACACTTGTGTCCCTGTGCGTCTTTATGTGTGACACTTTTGTCTCTGTGTGTCACACTCGTGTCCCCATGTGTCACCTGTGTCCTGTGTCACTTGTCCATGTCACTTGTGCCTGTGTCACACTCATGTGTCACCTTTTCCCGTGTGTCACACTGTCCTTGTACTCTGCCTTGTCACACCTGTCCGTGTGTCCACGTCTGTGTCACACTGTTCACATGTGTCCCTGTGTCACCTCATGTCCCCTGTGTCCCCTGTCCTGTGTCACACCCGTGTCCCCGTGTGTCACACCTGTGTCCCCGTGTGTCACACTCATGTCCCCGTGTGTCACACGCGTGTCCCCCTGTGTCACACTCATGTCCCCGTGTGTCACACCTGTGTCCCCCTGTGTCACACTCATGTCCCCGAGTGTCACACTCGTGTCCCCGTGTGTCACGCGCGTGTCCCCGCTGCTCTGCGGTGCCACCGCCGGTGCCCGGCCCTGCCGCCGTGCCCGCGCTCCTCTCCACGCTCCCGGTGTCCCCCTCCGCCTGTCGCCTGTCCCCTGCTGGCTGTGACAATATTCCGGCTGCTCGCCAAGTGTCGGGGTTGCCATGGAAACACCAAAACTGCGGCGATTCCGGCTCCGGCCGCTCGGTGGAACCGGGGAAGCACCGGGGCCATTCCCGAGCCCTGCCCGCTCCCCGGGCCTTTCCCGAGCCCTGCCCGCTCCACCGGGCCATTCCGAGCCTGCCCGCTCCTCCGTTCCCACCGGGCCATTCCCGAGCCCCGCCCCGCTCCCCCCGGGGCCATCCCGAGCCTGCCCCGCTCCCCCCGGGGCCATTCCCGGGCCCTGCCCCGCTCCCCCCGCTCCCACCGGGGCCATTCCCGAGCCCTGCCCCGCTCCCCCCGCTCCCACCGGGGCCATTCCCGAGCCCTGCCCCGCTCCCCCCCCACCGGGGCCACCCCGAGCCCTGCCCCGCTCCCCCCGCTCCCACCGGGGCCATCCCCGAGCCCTGCCCCGCTCCCACCGGGGCCATTCCCGAGCCCTGCCCCGCTCCCACCGGGGCCATTCCCGGCGGGCCATTCCCGGGCCTGCCCCGCTCCCACCGCGCCCACCGGGCCCTGCTGGCGGCTCCTGCCCGGGGCAGGCAGCCAACACCAGCCTGGGGATTCCCTCTAGGAAAAAAAAAAAATGGAATATTGCCTGGAACTGGCTTTTCCATGGAACCAACCCAAAATACACTGTTTTAAAAATTTGTTTTTTATTTTATTTTATTTTATTTTATTTTATTTCACTTTACTTTACTTTACTTTACATTATTTTACTTTACTTTATTTTGCATTATTTCACTTCATTTTATTTTATTTTATTTTATTTTATTTTATTTTATTTTATTTTATTTTATTTTATTTTATTTTATTTTATTTTATTTTATTTTATTTTATTTTATTTTATTTTATTTTATTTTATTTTATTTGAGTGTGTGTGTGGGCACAGCCACACGTGGGGGTTTGATGCAGGTGACAGTCCCCAGCCTGTCCCCGCCCTGCTCCCTGAGGGGATCCCGGGATTTCCCGCAGGTGACAGTCCCCACCGTGTCCCCGCCCTGCTCCCTGAGGGGATCCCGGGATTTCCCGCAGGTGACAGTCCCCAGCCTGTCCCCGCCCTGCCCCCTGAGGGGACCCCGGGGATTTCCGCAGGTGACAGTCCCCACCGTGTCCCCGCCCTGCCCCCTGAGGGGATCCCGGGGTTTCCCGCAGGTGACAGTCCCCACCGTGTCCCCGCCCTGCTCCCTGAGGGGATCCCGGGGATTTCCCGCAGGTGACAGTCCCCACTGTGTCCCCGCCCTGCCCCTGAGGGGATCCCGGGGATTTCCCGCAGGTGACAGTCCCCACCGTGTCCCCGCCCTGCTCCCTGAGGGGATCCCGGGGATTTCCCGCAGGTGACAGTCCCCAGCCTGTCCCCGCCCTGCCCCCTGAGGGGATCCCGGGATTTCCCGCAGGTGACAGTCCCCAGCGTGTCCCCGCCCTGCCCCTGAGGGGACCCCGGGGATTTCCCGCAGGTGACAGTCCCCAGCGTGTCCCCGCCCTGCTCCCTGAGGGGACCCCGGGATTTCCCGCAGGTGACAGTCCCCACCGTGTCCCCGCCCTGCTCCCTGAGGGGATCCCGGGATTTCCCGCAGGGAGGATCCGCCCGGGGCTGCTCCAAGATGCTCAGAACCACCCGCATCAAGATCACGGAGCTCAACCCCCACCTGATGTGCGCCCTGTGCGGCGGCTACTTCATCGACGCCGCCACCATCGTGGAGTGCCTGCACTCCTGTGAGTGTCCCCAGTGTCCCCAAATGTCCTCTGGGTGCCTAAAACCCCACAGTGACCCTGGCACGGTGCCCACGCTGTGCCGGGCGTGGGGGGGCTGCACTGGGGGTTTGTCCCCAAGGGGGTGTGGGGGTCCCCAGGGGGGTGTGGGGGTCCCCAGGGGGGTCTGTCCCTTTGTCCCCCCCGCTGACAGAGGGTCCCTCTGTCCCCACAGTCTGTAAAACCTGCATCGTTCGTTACCTGGAGACCAACAAGTACTGCCCCATGTGCGACGTGCAGGTGCACAAAACACGGCCCCTGCTCAGCATCCGGTGAGGGGGGGGCTCCTCCAGGGCTCCAGGAGGCTTGGGGGGCTCAGGGGGATCCTTGGGGGGCTCCTGTGGGGCAGCAGAGAGAGGGAGGGACAAGTGACCTGTGTCCGTCCATCCATCATCCATCATCCATCATCCATCCATCCATCCATCATCCATCCATCCATCCATCATCTATCCATCCATCATCCATCCATCCATCCATCATCCATCCATCATCCATCCATCATCCATCATCCATCCATCATCCATCATCCATCCATCATCCATCCATCCATCATCCATCCATCATCCATCCATCCATCCATCATCCATCCATCATCCATCCATCATCCATCCATCCATCATCCATCCATCCATCCATCATCCATCCATCCATCATCCATCCATCATCCATCATCCATCCATCCATCCATCATCTATCCATCCATCATCCATCCATCCATCCATCATCCATCCATCATCCATCCATCCATCCATCATCCATCCATCCATCATCCATCCATCCATCCATCCATCATCCATCCATCCATCATCCATCATCCATCCATCCATCCATCCATCATCCATCCATCCATCATCCATCCATCCATCCATCATCCATCCATCCATCCATCCATCCATCCATCATCCATCCATCCATCATCCATCCATCCATCCATCCATCCATCATCCATCCATCATCCATCCATCCATCCATCCATCCATCATCCATCATCCATCATCCATCCATCCATCATCCATCCATCATCCATCATCCATCCATCCATCATCCATCCATCCATCCATCCATCATCCATCCATCCATCATCCATCCATCATCCATCCATCCATCCATCCATCCATCATCCATCCATCATCCATCCATCCATCCATCATCCATCCATCATCCATCATCCATCCATCCATCCATCCATCCATCATCCATCCATCCATCATCCATCCATCCATCCATCGATCCATGGATTCCCTCCATCCCATGTCCCAGGGCTGGCCCTGGTGACACTGCCAGGTCCCCTCAGGTGACTCCAGCTCCGGGGAAATCCATCCCAGCTGTAGAATTGGTTGCCATGGAAACCACTCCTGGCTCTGATCCATGCCCGGCTCATTTCCATGCCGGGATTTTTTTGCCATTTCCCCGTTTCTGTAGTAACACTTTTTCTGCATTTTTTCCCATTTTTTTTTCATTTTTCATCCCATTTTTTCTGGCTCACTATGAAATATTGACACTCCCACGGCTCCTCCGGAACCTCCGGCTCTGCCTGCAGGGATGGAGCCAGGGGTCCATGTGGCCCCAATGTGGGGGAGATTTGGGATTTTGGGGTGGGGAATTGGGAATTTAGGATTTGGAGATAGGGAACTGGGGATTTGGGGTTTGGGGATAGGGAACTGGGGATTTGGGATTTGGGAGATTTTGGGTTTTGGGATGGGGAATTGGGAATTTAGGGTTTGGAGATAAGAAACTGGGGATTTGGGTTTGGGAGATTTGGGGTTTGGGTTTTGGGACATTTGGGGTTTGGGGATAGAGAACTGGGGTTTTGGGGTTGGGAGATTTGGGGTTTTGGGATGGGGAATTGGGAATTTAGGGTTTGGGGAAGTGGGGATTTGGAGTTTGGGGGACTGGGGATTTGGGATTTGGGAGGTTTGGGGTTTTGGGATGGGGAATTGGGAGTTTGAGGTTTGGGGAAAGGGAACTGGGGATTCAGGGTTTGGGATGTTGGGGATTTTGAGTTTGGGAGATTTGGGATTTTGGGATGGGGAATTGAGAAGTTGGGGAATTGGGATGGAGGATTGGAGATTTGAGGATTTGGGATGGAGAATTGGGGATTTGGGATGGAGAACTGGGGATTTGGGATAAGGAATTGAGGATTTGGGGTTTGGGATGGGAATTTTCCAGAAGGGAGCTGGGGGAAGCAGAGTCCCCGTGGTGCCAGGCACCAAGGGCTCCCAAATCCCGCTGATTTCTCCCACTTTTCCCATTTTCCCCCTTTCCAGGTCGGACAAAACCCTCCAGGACATCGTGTACAAACTGGTCCCGGGGCTTTTCAAAGGTGCAGCCAAAGATGGGGAGAATTTGGGAATTTATTTTGGAATTTATTTTGGAATTTATTTGGGAATTTATTTGGGAATTTATTTGGGAATTTATTTGGGAATTTATTTGGGAATTTATTTGGGAATTGCGTTTGTAACTCGCTCCCATCCCCCTGAAGCCCTTCCCGGGGTTTCCCATTCCCAGGGACAGGAGGACACACGGACGCGGCGTCTGTCCCGAATTTTGGGAGGATCTGGGAGCGGAGCCGTGGATGGGGGAGGGGCAGTGGGGGGTGGGGATCCCAAATCCTCGGGATTGGGAATCCTCGGATCCCAGTCTGGGATTTGTGGGGTTGCTCCAGCTGCAGCTCCCGTGGGAATTCCATGGGAATTGTGGGGTGTCCCCCTGTGTCCCCGTGCTGTCACTGCCCCGGCTGTGGCGCTGTCCCTGCTCACGTCCCCGTCCCTGTGTCCCTGTCCCTGTCCCTGTCCCTGTCCCCGTCCCTGTCCTTGTCCCTGTCCCTGTCCCTGTCCCTGTCCCCGTCCCTGTCCCTGTCCCCACAGATGAGATGAAGAGGAGACGCGAATTCTATGCCACGTACCCGGTGGCCGAGGGTGAGTGTCACAATGTCACAGTGTCACAATGTCACCGTCACAGGGTCACAGTGTCACAGTGTCACAATGTCACAGTGTCACAATGTCACCGTCACAGTGTCATAGGTCACAATGTCACAGTGTCACCGTATCACAATATCACAGTGTCACAGTGTCACAGTGTCACTGTCACAGTGTCACAGGTCACAATGTCAGTGTCACAGTATCACAGTGTCACAGGGTCACAGTGTCACAATGTCACAATGTCACCGTCACAGTGTCACAGGTCACAATGTCACAGTGTCACAGTGTCACAGTGTCTCAATGTCACAGTGTCACAGTTTCACAGGGTCACACTGTCACTATGTCACAGTGTCACTATGTCACAGGGTCACAGTGTCACAATGTCACCGTCACAATGTCACAGGTCGCAATGTCACAGGGTCACAGTATCACAGTGTCACAGTGTCACTATGTCACAGGGTCACAGTGTCACAGTGTCTCAATGTCACAGTGTCTCACTGTCACAATGTCACAATGTCACAGTGTCACAGTATCACAGGGTCACAGTGTCACTAAGTCACATTGTCACAAGGTCACTATGTCACAGTGTCACAGGTCACAATGTCACATGACACAGTGTCACACGGTCATGGTGTCACAGGGATGGTGTCAATGTCACAGTCTCACAGGGTCACAGTGTCACTGTGTCACAGGGTCAATGTCACAGTGTCACAATATCGCCGTTTCACAGGGTCAGTCTCACAATGTCACAATGTCACCGTCACAGTGTCACAGGTCACAATGTCAGTGTCACAGTATCACAGTGTCACAGGGTCACAGTGTCACAATGTCACAATGTCACCGTCACAGTGTCACAGGTCACAATGTCACAGTGTCACAGTATCACAGGGTCACAGTGTCACTAAGTCACATTGTCACAAGGTCACTATGTCACAGTGTCACAGGTCACAATGTCACATGTCACAGTGTCACAGTGTCACAGGGATGGTGTCAATGTCACAGTCTCACAGGGTCACACTGTCACTGTGTCACAGGGTCAATGTCACAGTGTCACAATATCGCCATTTCACAGGGTCAGTCTCACAATGTCACAGTGTCACAGTGTCACGGTGTGAGTGTCACTATGTCACAGTGTCATAATGTCACAGGGTCACAGTGTCACAGTGTCACGCGGTCACAGTGTCACAGTGTCACAATGTCACAGTGTCACAGTGTCACGGTGTCAGTGTCACAATGTCCCAGGGTCACAGTGTCACAGCGTCACGGTGTCAGTGTCACAATGTCACAATGTCCCAGGGTCACAGTGTCACAGCGTCACGGTGTCAGTGTCCCTGTCACAATGTCACTGTGTCCCAGCCTGGGGCCCGTCCCCTGCTGTCCCCAGCCGTGTCCCTGTCCCCGCAGTGCCCCAGGAGCAGCGCGGCGAGGCGGGGGCGGGGCCCGAGGACGAGATCGTCAGTCTGTCCATCGAGTTCCACCGGGAGCCCAGGTACGGACACGGAGCCGGGAACAGCCCGGGATCCCGGTACTGCCCAGGGGATCCCGGTACTGCCCAGGGATCCCGGTACAGCCCAGGGGATCCCGGTACTGCCCGGGGATCCCGGTACAGCCCAGGGGATCCCGGTACTGTCAGGGGATCCCGGTACTGCCCGGGGATCCCGGTACTGCCCAGGGGATCCCGGTACTGCCCAGGGGATCCCGGTACAGCCCAGGGGATCCCGGTACAGCCCAAGGGATCCCGGTACAGCCCAGGGGATCCCGGTACTGCCCAGGGGATCCCGGTACAGCCCAGGGGATCCCGGTACTGTCAGGGGATCCCGGTACAGCCCAGGGGATCCCGGTACAGCCCAGGGGATCCCGGTACTGTCAGGGGATCCCGGTACTGCCCAGGGGATCCCGGTACTGCCCAGGGGATCCCGGTACAGCCCAAGGGATCCTGGTACAGCCCAGGGGGATCCCGGTACAGCCCAGGGGATCCCGGTACAGCCCAGGGGATCCCGGTACTGTCAGGGGATCCTGGTACAGCCCAAGGGATCCTGGTACAGCCCAGGGGATCCCGGTACAGCCCAGGGGATCCCGGTACAGCCCAGGGGATCCCGGGGTGCTGCTTGGGACCCCAGGTACGGCCCAGGCTCCGGGAATGTCCCGGCTGTGCCGGGGTGAAGCCCTGGATGTCCCCCCTTGTCACCCCCCTTGGGGCCCTTTTCCCACCATCGCTGTCCTGTGTCCCTCCCCAGCGAGGAGCAGAAAGGCACCGAGGAGAACGGGGACCTGGACAAGGACAAGGACAAGGACAAGGACAAGGTGAGAGGCTGGTGACACCGTGTGACACCGTGTGACACCGTGTGACACTGTGTGACACTGTGTGACACTGTGCCGGCACTGTGGTGACACCGTGTGACACCGTGTGACACCATGCTGGCACTGAGCCCTCGGTGCCCAGCTGCCCTGGGGGGGACAGGGCACCCCAAACCCTGGGACACCCCAAACTGGGTCATCCCAAACCACAGACACCCCAAACCCAGGACACCCCAAATCCCAGACACCCTAAACCCAGGACACCCCAAATCCAAGACACCCCAAACCCCAGACCCCCCAAACCCGGGACACCCTAAATCCCAGACACCCTAAACCCAGGACACCACAAATCCCCAAATTTGGAACATTCTAAACCCCAGGACACCCCAAGCCCAGGAATCCCCCTAGACCTGGGACACCCCAAACCCCAAATCCAGGACACCCCCTAACCCTGCACACCCCAAATCCCAGACACCCCAAACCCCGGGATCCCCCCAAACCCAGGACACCCCACACCCAGGACACCCCAAACGAAGGACACCCCAAATCCAGGACACCCTAAACCCTGGGATCTCCCCAAACCCAGGACACCCCAAACCCCAGGACACCCCAAACCCAGGACCGCCCAAATTCAGGATCCCCCCAAATCCAGGACACACCAAATCCAGGACACCCCACACCCAGGACACCCCAAATCCTGCACACCCCACACCCAGGACACCCCAAACCCTGGGATCCCCCCGAACCCAGGACACCCCAAACCCAGGACACCCCAAACCCCAGGACACCCCACACCCAGGACACCCCAAACCCTGCACACCCCACACCCAGGACACCCCAAACCCGGGATCCCCCCGAACCCAGGACACCCCAACCCCAGAATCCCCCCGACCCCAGGACCCCCCGAACCCCGGGTCCCACCCCCCGTGCCCCCAGGCCCCGGCGCGCCCCCCGGGCCCCGCGCTGCGGTTCCTGCGCTGCCCGGCCGCCATGACCGTGCTGCACCTGGCCAAGTTCCTGCGCAACAAAATGGACGTGCCCAGCAAGTACCGGGTGAGAACGGGGACGGGGGCGCTGGGAACGGGAACGGGGACACTGGGAACGGGAATGGGGACACTGGGAACGGGAATGGGGAGATTGGGAATGGGAATGGGAATGGGGACACTGGGAACGGGAATGGGGACACTGGGAATGGGAACGGGGACACTGGGAATGGGAACGGGGAGATTGGGAATGGGAATGGGAATGGGGACACTGAGAACGGGAATGGGGACACTGGGAATGGGAATGGGGACACTGGGAATGGGAACGGGGAGATTGGGAATGGGAATGGGAATGGGGACACTGAGAACGGGAATGGGGACACTGGGAATGGGAACGGGGACACTGGGAATGGGAACAGGGAGATTGGGAATGGGAACGGGAACGGGAATGGGAATGCGAATGGGAATGGGGACGGGGACACTGGGAATGGGAACGGGGAAACCGGGAACGGGAACGGGGACAGTGGGAATGGGAATGGGGAAATTGGGAATGGGAACGGGAACGGGGGCGCTGGGAATGGGAACGGGGAAATTGGGAATGGGAACGGGAACGGGAATGGGAATGGGAATGGGGACGGGGACACTGGGAATGGGAACGGGGAAATTGGGAATGGGAACGGGAACGGGGACACTGGGAATGGGAACGGGAACGGGAACGGGAACGGGGACACTGGGAATGGGAACGGGAACGGGGACACTGGGAATGGGAACGGGGACGGGGACACTGGGAATGGGAACGGGAACGGGGACACTGGGAATGGGAACGGGGAAATTGGGAATGGGAACGGGAACGGGAATGGGAATGGGGACGGGGACGGGGACACTGGGAATGCGAACGGGAACAGGGAAATTGGGAATGGGAACGGGGACACTGGGAACGGGAACGGGGAAATTGGGAATGGGAACGGGAACAGGGATGGGAATGGGAACGGGAATGGGGAAATTGGGAATGGGAATGGGAATGGGAACGGGGACACTGGGAATGGGAATGGGAACGGGAACGGGAATGGGGACGGGAATGGGAAAATTGGGAATGGGGATTGGGATGGGAACGGGAATGGGAATGGGAATGGGAACGGGAATGGGGAAATTGGGAATGGGAATGGGAATGGGAATGGGAACGGGAACAGGAATGGGGATGGGAACGGAATGGGAATGGGAATGGGAATGGGAATGGGAATGGGAAAAGGAATGGGAAAATTGGGAACGGTGATGGGGATGGGAACGGGAACAGGAACGGAAATGACCAGGAATGGGAATGAGAATGTGAATGGCAATGGGAAAGGGAATGACTGGGAATGGGAATGGGAATGATTTGGAATGGCCGGGAATGTTTGGGAATGATTGAGAATGGTTGGGAATGGTTGGAAAATGTTGGGAATGTCTGGGAATGGTTGGGAACGGTCAGGGGTGGATCCATCCTTTCCCTGGATCCATCTCCATCCCTCCCCTGGATCCGTCTCCATCCTTTCCCTGGATCTGTCTCCATCCTTTCCCTGGATCCATCTCCATCCTTTCCCTGGATCTGTCTCCGTCCTCTCCCGCTGCAGGTGGAGGTGCTGTACGAGGACGAGCCCCTGAAGGAATATTACACCCTGATGGACATCGCCTACATCTACCCCTGGAGGAGGGTGAGCAGCCTGGGAAAACCGGGAACACCGGGAAAATACCGGCTGGGAATACTGGGGAAGTCTGTGCTGGGAATACTGGGAGAGTCTGTACTAGGGAAAAAAAAATCTGGGAAAATCTATCCTGGGGAAATCTGGGAGTATCTATAGGGGAAAGTCTGTGCTGGGAATACTGGGAGAGTCTGTACTAGGGGAAAAAAAATCTGGGAAAATCTATCCTGGGGAAATCTGGGAGTATCTATAGGGGAAAGTCTGTGCTGGGAATACTGGGAGGATCTGTACTAGGAAAAAAAATCTGGGAAAATCTATCCTGGGGAAATCTGGGAATATCTATACTGGGAGAATCTGTGCTGGGAAAAGTGGGAAAATTTGTACTAGGGAAAAAAATCTGGGAAAATCTATCCTGGGAGAAAGTGGAATATCTATACTGGGAAAATCTGTGCTGGGAATACTGGGAGGATCTGTACTAGGAAAAGAAAAAAAAAAAATCTGGGAAAATCTACCCTGGGAGAAACTGGAATATCTATACTGGGAAAAATGGGTGGCACTGCCGGTGTCCCCATGGTGTCCTGATGGGGGGTGGCAGTGCCGGTGTTGTCCCCACGGTGTCCCCGCGGATTTGGGGGGGTGGCAGTGCCCGTGTCCCCAAGGTGTCCCCGCGGATTTGGGGGGTGGCAGTGCCGGTGTCCCCGCGGCTTTGGGGGGTGGCACCGCCGGTGTCCCCGCGCTGTCCCCGCGCGGTGCCAGCCGTGCCCCTTGTCCCCAGAGCGGTCCCCTGGCACTCAAGTACCGCGTCCAGCCCGCCCGCAAGCGGCTCCGCCTGTCCCCAACCGCGCCCTCCGAGGCCACCAACACCAGCGGCGCCTCCGAGGGCGAGTCCGGCAGCGACAAAGCGCAAAGCCCCGGGCTGGCATCGCCCCCCGGGCTGGCATCGCCCCCCGCCCTGCCCGGCCCCGGCCACGGCCCCCCCGGGCCCGCCCTCAACGGCTCCGCCTCGAACTGTCACCCGCTGCCACCCAATTGTCACCAGATGCCACCCAATTGTCACCCGATGCCACCCAGTTGTCACTCGATGCCACCCGCCCGCGGCCGCAAAACCGCCCTGAACGGCAGCGCGGGCTCGGCCCTGAGCTAAAAACCGGCGGGGGCTGCGGGAAATGCTCCTGGGACTCTGAAAAATCATCCTGGGACTGCAAAAAATCCTCCTGGGACTCTGAAAAATCATCCTGGGACTGCGGAAAATCCTCCTGGGACTCTGAAAAATCATCCTGGGACTGCAAAAAATCCTCCTGGGACTCTGAAAAATCATCCTGGGACTGCGGAAAATCCTCCTGGGACTCTGAAAAATCATCCTGGGACTGCAAAAATCCTCCTGGGACTCTGAAAAACTCTGCAGGGGCTGCTAAAAATCCTCCTGGGATTGCTAAAAATCCTCCTGGGATTCCTGCAGACACTCCAGGTATCCTAGAGATTCACGAGGGGTTCCTAAAAAAATCCTCCAGGCATCCTACAAACCCTGCAGGGATCCTACAGATCCTCCAGGGATTCCTAAAAAATCCTCCAGGGATCTTATGGATCCTCCAGGGATTCCTACAGATCCTCCAGGGGTTCCTGAAATTCCTCCTGGGATTCCTGAAAATCCTCCAGGGATCCTACAGACCCTCTAGGAATTCCTAAAACCCCTCCAGGGATTCCTAAAACCCCTCCAGGGATTCCCAAAACCCCTCCAGGGATTCCTAAAACCCCTCCAGGGATTCCCAAAACGCCTCCAGGGATTCCTGAATCTGGGATTTCCGAGGCAGACGTTCCTTGCAGAGCTCTGTAAATACCTTTGTGTACATAGGGAGACAGAGAGCAGAGTTCTACGGACTTATTTTCTAATTTAAAAGCGCAAAGAAGACACAGAAATGGCGGTGGATATTTTTAAATGTGGTTTTTTGTTTGTTTGTTTGTTGGTTTGTTTCCTTTTGTTTGTTATTTTTGGTTGGTTGGTTTCTCGTGTGTGTGTGTGTCTTGTTTTATTTGGGGATTTTTTTGGGGTTGGGTTTGGAAGCTGCATGTCCCCTCATCCCATCCCCATTCCCAAATCCTCACATTCCCCCATCCCCATTCCCATTCCCATCCCCATTCCCATCCCCATTCCCATTCCCCATTCCCATTTCCCATTCCCATTCCCCATTCCCATCCCCATTCCCATCCCCATTCCCATTCCCCATTCCCATTTCCCATTCCCATCCCCGTTCCCATTCCCATCCCCGTTCCCATTCCCCCATCCCCATTCTCATCCCCATTCCCATTCCCATTCCCATTCCCATTCCCCATCCCCATTCCCATCCCCATTCCCATCCCCATTCCCATTCCCATTCCCATCCCCATTCCCATTCCCATTCCCATCCCCATTCCCATTCCCATTCCCATTCCCATCCCCATTCCCATTCCCATTCCCATTCCCATCCCCATTCCCATTCCCATTCCCATCCCCATTCCCATTCCCATTCCCATTCCCATTCCCATTCCCATTCCCATTCCCATCCCCATTCCCATCCCCATTCCCATTCCCATTCCCATTCCCATTCCCATCCCCATTCCCATTCCCATTTCCCATCCCCATTTCCCATTCCCATTTCCCATTCCCCATTCCCATCCCCATTCCCAATTTTCCCATCCCCATCCCCATTCCCAATTTTCCCATCCCCATCCCCATTCCCAATTTTCCCATTCCCATTCCCATCCCCATTCCCAATTTCCCGAGGTTTTCCCTCCTCTCTCCCCACCCAGGGCCGTGGCTGCAGAGCTCAGGGCCGAGCACAGAAACCAAAAACCCCCAAGCCCCAAACCCGCCCCTCAGCCCCTCCAGGCTCTGCTGCTGGCTTTGATTTTCCATTTTTGTGCCTTTTTTTGCTGTTTCTTGGGGGTTTCCCACACCAGCAGCTCCAGCAGTTCCTGGATCTCACCCCAGGCGTATTTTGGGGGGATTTCTTTGTTTTCTTGGGCTAAGCCTCGCACAGACTCTGCCCTTCTGCACAATAAATTCCATTTTTTTGGGGGGGCGTTTTCCTCCAGCTTGGTGGTGGCAGCACAAAATCCCCCGGAAGATTTTCTCTCCCTCGAGGTCCTGACAGCTCCAGGGAAATTTGGGGGGCACCCAAAGGGTTGGGATGGAGCTGCTCCCTGCTCCCCACATTCCCCAGAGTTGGTTTTTTATGTTTTTTTTTTTTTTTTTGGTGTGTGTCTTGTCCTCCCCACCCTCTCCTCCTGCCCTCACAGTGCGTTTGTAATAAAAGAAAATGTGAAAAAAAAATCAGATTTCAGTGCCTTTAGCCATGAGGGGCTGGCCTGTGTCACCTCTGTCCCCTGTCCCTGCTCCAGGCTGGGGCTGCCTCGGGGGCCCCAGGGGGTTTTGGGGTCTCTGGGGGTTTTGGGGTCTCTGGGGTTTTGGGGTCTCTGGAGTTTTGGGGTCTCTGGGGGTTTTGGGGGCTCTGTTTGTGTCACCCTGACCCCGTTTTCTCCCTGTAAACAGGGCCAGGCTGGGCTGGGGTGGGATTTGGGTTTGGTTTTGGGTTTAGGTTTGTGTTTGGGTTTGTGTTTGGGTTTAGGTTTGGGGTTTGTGTTTGTGTTTAGGATGGGTTTGGGTTTAGGTTTGGATTTAGGTTTAGGTTTGGGTTCGTGTTTGGGTTTGGATTTAGGTTTGGGTTTGTGTTTAGGTTTGGGTTTAGGTTTGATTTTTTAGGTTTGGGTTTGTGTTTGGGGTTTGGGTTTGTGTTTAGGTTTGGGTTTAGGTTTGTGTTTAGGTTTAGGTTTGGGTTCATGTTTGGGTTTGATTTAGGTTTGGGGTTTGGGTTTGTGTTTAGGTTTGATTTTGGGTTTAGGTGTTTTGGTGTCATGTTTTCCTCTCAGTACATCCCAGACCACTCCGTGTGTTCACATCACATTTAATGTCCTGGAACAATCCCAATCTCTGGGAACAATCCCAATCTCTGGGAACAATCCCAATCTCTGGGTCTTGTCCTCAGTTCAACCTTTAGAAACCAAAGGTGTGGCTTTGGAAATGAATAAACTCTGCAGGGGCGGCTGCCCAGAGTGTCCTGAGAGATCCCAGAGAGCCCAAAGCCCACAGAGCCCAAACCCCACAGAGCCCAAACCCCACAGAGCCCAAACCCCACAGAGCCCAAACCCCACAGAGCCCAAACCCCACAGAGCCAAACCCCACAGAGGCTCAAACCCCACAGAGCCCAAACCCCACAGAGCTCAAACCCCACAGAGCCAAACCCCACAGAGCCCAAACCCCACAGAGCCCAAACCCCACAGAGCCAAACCCCACAGAGCCCAAACCCCACAGAGCCCAAACCCCACAGAGCCCAAACCCCACAGAGCTCAAACCCCACAGAGCCCAAACCCCACAGAGCCCAAACCCCACAGAGCCCAAACCCCACAGAGCTCAAACCCCACAGAGCCCAAACCCCACAGAGCTCAAACCCCACAGAGCTCAAACCCCACAGAGCTCAAACCCCACAGAGGCCAAACCCCACAGAGCCCAAACCCCACAGAGCCCAAACCCCACAGAGGCCAAACCCCACAGAGCCCAAACCCCACAGAGCTCAAATTCCACAGAGCTCAAACCCCACAGAGCTCAAACCCCACAGGGCCACCCGCCAAACCTCACAGATTCCTCCATCCCAAACCCCACAGGTTCCCCATCCCAGGGGCGCTCACCCCTCTGTCCAATCCCAAACCCCTCCAATCCCAAACCCCTCGGGCCAATCCCAAACCCCTCAATCCAATCCCAAACCCCTCTGGCCAATCCCAAACCCCTCTGGCCAATCCCAAACCCCTCTGGCCAATCCCAAACCCCTCGGGCCAATCCCAAACCCCTCAATCCAATCCCAAACCCCTCTGGCCAATCCCAAACCCCTCAATCCAATCCCAAACCCCTCAATCCAATCCCAAACCCCTCGGGCCAATCCCATTGTCCGGAGGCTGATTTGGGTCCCCAATCCCCGCCCACAGCGCTCGCTGCAGCCCGGGCGGCTCCCGGCGCTCCGAAATTCGGATTTCATTGGGGTTTGGAGCCTCTGCTCTGCCCAGCGCGGCCGGGATGGGGATCCCGGTGCTGCTCCCGGTGCCGCTCCCGGTGCCGCTCCCGGTGCTGCTCCCGGTGCTCCCGGTGCCGCTCCCAGTGCTGCTCCCGGTGCTCCCAGTGCCGCTCCCGGTGCTGCTCCCGGTGCTGCTCCCGGTGCCGCTCCCGGTGCTCCCGGTGCCGCTCCCGGTGCTCCCGGTGCTCCCGGTGCTACTCCCGGTGCCGCTCCCGGTGCCGCTCCCGGTGCCGCTCCCGGTGCTACTCCCGGTGCCGCTCCCGGTGCCGCTCCCGGTGCTACTCCCGGTGCCGCTCCCGGTGCCGCTCCCGGTGCCCGGGGCGGGCTCAGGCGCGGGGGGGCGGCGGGGCCCCCTGCACCTCGGGCCCTTTGTGGGTCCCGTCGCAGTACGGGGGGCTCCGGGTCCGTTTGCAGCCGCAGAGCAGCGCGGGGCCGTCCCGGGCCGGGCTGAAGCGCAGCGGGGCCAAGCCCGGCGCCGCCACCTTGTGGGCCCCGTCACAGAAGGGCTGCACGAAACGGGGAGGGGGCGAGGAGGCGTTTGGGGGCGCCCGGCTGCTCCCCTGGGGCACCGCGAGCATCCCCTCACATCCCATGGATCCCATCCCATGGATCCCACCCCATGGATCCCCTCCCATAGATCCTATCCCATTAGATCCCACCCCATAGATCCCATCCCATGGATCCCATCCCATGGATCCCATCCCACGGATCCCATCCTATAGATCCCATCCCATGGATCCCATCCCATGGATCCCATCCCATAGATCCCATCCCATGGATCCCATCCCATAGATCCCATCCCATAGATCCCATCCCATCCCATAGATCCCATCCCATAGATCCCATCCCATAGATCCCATCCCATGGATCCCACCCCATGGATCCCATCCCATAGATCCCATCCCATGGATCCCATCCCATCCCATAGATCCCATCCCATAGATCCCATCCCATAGATCCCATCCCATGGATCCCATCCCATCCCATCCCATCCTATAGATCCCATCCCATCCCATGGATCCCATCCCAGAGATCCCATCCCATGGATCCCATCCCATAGATCCCACCCCATCCCATCCCATAGATCCCATCCCATGGATCCCATCCCATGGATCCCATCCCATGGATCCCATCCCACAGATCCCATCCCATCAATCCCATCCCATCAATCCCATAGATCCCATGGATCCCATCCCATCCCATGGATCTCATCTCATGAATCCCATCCCATAGATCCCATCCTACAGATCCCATGGACCCCATGGATCCCATTCCATGAATCCCATCCCATCCCATGGATCCCATCCCATGGATCCCATCCCATAGATCCCATCCCATCCCATCCCATCCCATCCCATCCCATCCCATCCCATCCCATCCCATCCCATCCCATCCCATCCCATCCCATCCCTCGGGAACTGTAGCCCCCCCTGAGGGCAAACCCCCAAAACCGCCCCAAACCTCCCGCCCCGCCCCCATCGCTGCCCACGCACATCCCAATTTGGGGGTGCCGGGTCCCCCGGAGCTCCCGGGACCCCCCCGACCCCCCCGGAGCCACCGCAGGGTCCCCAGCCCAGGAACCCCTGGAACCCCCAGACCCCCGGTTCTCCCAGACCCCCGGAACCCCCAGACCCCCAGACCCCGGTTCCCTGGTTCCCCGGTTCCCGGTTCTCCCAGACCCCCGGTTCCCCAGACCCCGGGTTCCCAGTTCCCGGTTCCCCCGGTTCTCCCAGACCCCCCGGTTCCCCCAGACCCCGGTTCCCCCGGTTCCCCCAGACCCCGGTTCCCCCGGTTCCCCCGGTTCCCCCGGTTCTCCCAGACCCCCGGTTCTCCAGACCCCGGTTCCCCGGTTCTCCCACCCCTCGGTTCTCTGGACCCCGGCTCCCCTCAGTTCCCGTTCTTCCCCAGTTCTCCCGGTTCTCCGTTCCTCCGGTTGCCCCAGTCCCCTCGTCTCCTCCCAGTTCCCCTCTCCGGACCCCGGTATCCCCCTTCCTGGTTCCCCGGTATCCCCGTCCCTCCGTCTCCCCAGATCTCGTCCGGTTCCCCAGCTCCCCGGTTCTCCCAGTTCCCCCCGGTTCTCCCCGGTTCCCCGGTTCCCCGGTTCCCGTTCTCCCGGTCCCCCCGGCCCCACCTGCCGCTTGCTGTGCCCGCACGAGCACCACCCGTAGCTCTTCCCCGCCTGCAGCTCCACCGGGAACGGCTCCTTGGCGGCGATCACCGGCTGCGGGGGGGGCGCGGAGCAGAGCGACCGGACCCGGTACCGGCGGCCGCCCCCGAGCCGCACCAGCGCCGCCAACCGCAGCATGGTCCCGGTGCCGTTCCGGTACCGCTACGGTGGCTCTCCGGTACCGCTCCGGTGCTGTTCCCAGTGCCGCTCCTGGTGCCGTTCCCGGTACTGTTCCGGTGTCGTTCCCGGTGCCGTTCCGGTGCCGTTCCGGTACTGTCTCGGTGCCGTTCCCGGTGCCGTTCCCGGTACTGTTCCGGTACTGTTCCAGTGTCGTTCCCGGTTCCCGGTGCCGTTCCAGTCCGTTCCGTGCGGTCTCGGTGCTCGTTCCCGTGCCGGTCCGCGGGTTCCCGTGCCGTCCGAGGCTGCCCGCCGGCAGTCCGGCCCAGTGCCGGCCGGTTCCGCAGTCCTAGGTCCGCCGTCCAGTCGCTCGGTCGCCAGGGTGCCGGTCCCAGTTCCCAGTCCAGTCCCGGTTCCCAGTCCAGTCCCCGGTTCCCAGTGCCGGTCCCGGTTCCCAGTGCCAGTTCCCAGTGCTGGTTCTGGTTCCCAGTTCCAGTTCCCAGTCCCAGGTCCCAGTGCCAGTTCCCAGTGCCGATCCTTGCCCCTGATCCCAGTCCTGTCATGATGCCCAGTCCTGTTCCCAGTCCCCAGGGAATTCTGGAATCTGTTCCTGGAATTCTGGAGTGGGAATGGCTTTTCCACTGGGAATTCCTGGAATCCTGGAGTGGGAATGGGAATTCCTGGAATCCTGGAGTGGGAATGGCTTTTCCAGTGGGAATTCCCAGAATCCTGGGGTGGGAATTCCAGGAATCCTGGAGTGGAAATGGTTTTTCCAGTGGGAATTCCCGGAATGGGAATTCCTGGAGTAGAAACAGTTTTTCCAGTGGGAATTTCTGGAATGGGAATTCCAGGAATCCTGGAGTGGGAACAGCTTTTCCAGTGGGAATTCCCAGAATCCTGGGGTGGGAATTCCAGGAATCCTGGAGTGGGAACAGCTTTTCCAGTGGGAATTCCCAGAATCCTGGGGTGGGAATTCCAGGAATCTTGAAGTAGAAATGGTTTTTCCAGTGGAAAATGGGAATTCCAGGAGTAGAAACAGTTTTTCCAGTGGGAATTTCTGGAATGGGAATTCCTGGAATCCTTGGAAAATAAGAGGTTTGGGATTTAATGGGGACCATCATTGGGGATTTTTTTTGGGAAAACTCCTCCTTTTCCCACTCATTCCCACCTCCAGGACCTTGGGATCCCACATTCCCAGCACCTCAGAATTCCCATTCCCAATTAAATGTTCCCCCCCTTTAATTAAAAACTTCCTCTCAATTAATATTAATATTATTTATTATAATAAAGACCAGTCAAGCAGCGTGAAAAAAATATATCTCAGCTACATTACCTTCAACTGCCAAAAATAGACAAGTTTTTCTCTTTCATTTAATATTTTTTAAAAAAAACTCCTAAAAACGAAATTAAAAATAAAAATAATAAAAATAAAAATGACACATGCAACGATCCTAAACGAGAGCATCAAAATGGGTAAAGAAACCCCAGTGCAAGTGAAACTCGGATCATCTTTAGCTTTTCCTTTTTTTCCTTCCCCTGCTCTCCCGGGTTTTGATTTTTTTTTTTTTTTTGTTGTGGGTTATTTTTTGATTTTTTTGTGTTTTTTTTTTTTTTTTTTTGTTTTTCGTTGTTGTTTTTTTTTTTTTTTTTTTTTTTTTTTTTTTGATTTGGTTTTTTTTTGTTTGTTTTTTTTTTTGTTGTTGTTTGTTGTTTGGTTTTTTTTTTTTTTTTTTTTTGTTTTGTTTTTTGTTTTTTTTTTTTCCCACATGGATTCTCCCGGAGATTCCCAGCTCCCCCTTCCTGGCTCTGCCCAAGGGACGTTTGGAGGTGACAATTCCTGGGATTTGGAGCCTTTGGAATGTCGGGAACAGGGAGAGGGGGAAGTGCTTTGTGTGTCTGATCCCCTCATCCCGGAATTCCCGGGGAGACGGAGGGAGCCAGCTCTGGGAATTCCTGGAAAACCAGGGGGATCCAACTCTGGGAATTCGTGGAGGGATCCAATTCTGGGAATTCCTGGAAAACCGGAGGGATCCAGCTCTGGGAATTCCTGGATCCAGCTCTGGGAATTCCTGGAGAACCAGAGGGATCCAGCTCTGGGAATTCCTGGAGGGATCCAATTCTGGGAATTCCTGGAAAACCAGAGGGATCCAGCTCTGGGGATCCAGCTCTGGGAATTCCTGGAAAAACCAGAGGGATCCAGCTCTGGGAATTCCTGGAGGGATCCAGCTCTGGGAATTCCTGGAAAACCAGGGGGATCCATCTCCGGGAATTCCTGGAAAACCAGGGGGATCCAACTCTGGGAATTCCTGGAAAACCGGAGGGATCCAGCTCTGGGAATTCCTGGAGGGATCCAGCTCTGGGAATTCCTGGAAAACCAGAGGGATCCAGCTCTGGGAATTCCTGGATCCAGCTCTGGGAATTCCTGGAAAACCAGGGGGATCCAGCTCTGGGAATTCCTGGAGGGATCCAATTCTGGGAATTCCTGGAAAACCAGGGGGATCCAGCCCCGGGAATTCCTGGAGGGATCCAGCTCTTGGAATTTCTGCAGAACCAGAGGGATCCAACACTGGATCCAGCTCTGAGAATTCCCAGAAAACCAGAGGGATCCAGCTCTGGGAATTCCTGGAGAATCAGAGGGATCCAAGTCTGGGAATTCCCAGAGAAGCAAAGGGATCCAACACTGGATCCAGCTGTGGGAATTCCCAGACAACCAGAGGGATCCAGCTCTGGGAATTCCAGGAGAATCAGAGGGATCCAAGTCTGGGAATTCCCAGAGATCCAGAGGGATCCAACACTGAGAATTCCCAGAAAACCAGAGGGATCCAGCTCTGGGAATTCCAGGAGAATCAGAGGGATCCAAGTCTGGGAATTCCTGGAGAACCAGAGGGATCCAGCACTGGGATGGGATCCTGGGGGATCGATTCCCTGTGCACAGGATTGATCCCAGCAGCATTCCCAGCATTCCCAGCATTCCCAGGATTCCCAGCATTCCCAGGATTCCCAGCATTCCCAGGATTCCCTGCTCTCCCACCTGCCAGATTCCCCAGGGTTGGATTTTGGAAGAACTGGGACATTTGGGGTCTTTGGGGTCCCAAATGGGGCTGGGGGCTGCAGGGATTTGGGATTTGGGATAAAAAGGATTCAGGATCCCTGGAGCAATCCAGGGATTTGGGATCCCAGAGCAATCCAGGGATTTGGGATCCCAGAGCAATCCAAGGATTTGGGATTTGAGATAAAAATGATTTAAGATCCTGGAGCAATCCAGGGATTTGGGATTTGAGATAAAAATGATTTAATTTCCTGGAGCAATCCAGGGATTTGGGATTTGAGATTAAAAGGATTTAAGATCCCAGAGCAATCCAGGAATTTGGGATTGGAGATTAAAAGGATTTGGGATCCCAGAGCAATCCAGGGATTTGGGATTTGAGATAAAAAGGATTTGGGATCCTGGAGCAATCCAAGGATTTGGGATTAAAAAGATTTAATTTCTGGGAGCAATCCAGGGATTTGGGATCCCAGAGCAATTCATGGATTTGGGATTTGAGATAAAAAGGATTTAAGAACCCAGAGCAATCCAGGAATTTGGGATTGGAGATTAAAAGGATTTGGGATCCTGGAGCAATCCAGGGATTTGGGATCACAGAGCAATCCAGGGATTTGGGATCCCAGAGCAATGCAATGATTTGGGATTTGAGATTAAAAGGATTTAAGATCCCAGAGCAATCCAGGAATTTGGGATTGGAGATAAAAAGGATTAGGGATCCCGGAGCAATCCAAGGATTTGGGATTTGAGATTAAAAGGATTTAAGATCCCAGAGCAATCCAGGGATTTGGGATTGGAGATTAAAAGGGTTTGGGATCCTGGAGCAATCCAGGGATTTGAGATTAAAAGGATTTAATTTCCTGGAGCAATCCAGAGATTTGGGATCCCACAGCAATCCAAGGATTTGGGATTTGAGATTAAAAGGATTTAAGATCCCAGAGCAATCCAGGGATTTGGGATTGGAGATTAAAAGGATTTAAGATCCCAGAGCAATCCAGGAATTTGGGATAGGAGATTAAAAGGGTTTGGGATCCTGGAGCAATCCAGGGATTTGGGATCCCAGTGGGATTTTGGGTGGAATCTCCAGGGGTGCTGAGGAAGGGGAACGACTCAGCTCCGGGGGGTAAAAAAAGGAGAAAAATTTCAAAGGAATTTCAAAGTGCAAGAACAGAATTGTGCTGGAGCGGGTTTGGGGACAGGGACCCCGAGGCTGGGGCTCCCCAACAGCTTCCTAAGCTGGTTAGAACCTCTCAATAGATAAATCCCATTATATATTTAATATATATTTCTATTTCTGAGCAGCTGCCCAGTCCAGAGCTCCAGGCCAGGAGCAGAAAGGGGTTTTTTGTTTTCTTTTCTTTTTTTTTTTTTTTTTTTTTTTTCCTCAGGTTTTTTTTTTTTTTTTTTTTTTAGACAATCCTAGTGGTGTGAATCTTGGGAAAAATAATAAAATGAAATGTGGATTAAAAAGAAGGGAATTGAGTGGAGGATTTGGCCTGGGCACGATCAGCACAGCCCCACTGCTGGTAATGGAATAGTGCAAAGCAGGGGCAGGGGGGATGTGCTGAACGTGGCACAAAGCACCCAAAATTTGGGATCTGGGGCTCTCCCAAAGGAGTTTTGTCAGCTCAGCATTGGCAGGAGCTCGGGATTCAGCAGGGATGGGGGAAGGAGGGATCTTGGGGAGTTGGGTGTTGGTGTTCCCATCCCCAGAGCTGCCATGGCTGCCCTGGCTGTGCTTCCTTCCGGGAATCCTTCCGGGAATCCTTCCTGGAATCCTTCCATCCTTATCCATCCATATCCATCCATGGATCCATCCATCATCCATCATCCATCATCCATCCATCATCCATCCATCCATCCATCATCCATCCATCATCCATCCATCATCCATCCATCATCCATCATCCATCATCCATCCATCCATCCATCATCCATCCATCATGCATCCATCCATCCATCCATCATCCATCCATCATCCATCCATCCATCATCCATCCATCCATCCATCCATCCATCCATCCATCCATCCATCCATCCATCCATCCATCCATCATCATCCATCATCCATCCATCCATCCATCCATCCATCCATCATCCATCCATCCATCCATCCATCCATCCATCATCCATCCATCATCATCCATCCATCCATCCATCCATCATCCATCCATCCATCCATCATCCATCATCCATCCATCATCCATCCATCATCCATCCATCATCCATCCATCATCCATCCATCATCCATCCATCCATCCATCCATCATCCATCCATCCATCATCCATCCATCATCCATCATCCATCCATCATCCATCCATCCATCCATCCATCATCCATCATCCATCCATCCATCCATCCATCATCCATCCATCATCCATCCATCCATCATCCATCATCCATCCATCATCCATCCATCCATCCATCCATCCATCCATCATCCATCCATCCATCCATCCATCCATCCATCATCCATCATCCATCCATCATCCATCCATCCATCCATCCATCATCCATCCATCCATCCATCCATCCATCCATCCATCCATCCATCCATCCATCCATCCATCATCATCCATCCATCATCATCATCATCCATCCATCCATCCATCATCCATCCATCCATCATCCATCATCATCCATCCATCCATCCATCATCCATCCATCCATCCATCCATCCATCCATCATCCATCCATCATCCATCAACATCCATCATCCATCATCCATCCATCCATCCATCATCCATCCATCCATCCATCCATCCATCCATCCATCCATCCATCATCCATCCATCCATCCATCCATCCATCCATCCATCCATCCATCCATCATCCATCCATCCATCCATCCATCATCCATCCATCATCCATCCATCCATCATCCATCCATCCATCCATCATCCATCCATCATCCATCCATCATCCATCATCCATCCATCATCCATCCATCATCCATCCATCCATCCATGGATCCATCCCAGCTCAGCAGAAGCCGATTCCTGTTGGACATTCCAGGCTGAAGATGGAATCGAGCTCTGAAGGAGGAGAACTCTGGAATTCTCCAGGCCGTGCTCAGGGCTGTTGTCACCATCCCGTTTTTTGGAGATCCCCTTTCCCAGCCCCAGAGGAAGATCCTGGTTCTGTGGGAATGATCCGTGGTGGGCGGGAAAACGCCGGGAGCGGATTTGGGATTCTGCTCCCAAAAACCATTTCCATCCCCAGACTCACTCCAGGAATCACCGAGAGCTCCTTCTGAGCCGGGACAATCCCAGCTGAGCCCTTTTCCAGAGACCTCGGCCTTTGGGAATTCCGGGGCACGGAGCGGGAATGTGCATTCCAAAGGACAGTCACAGGTGACAACGCCCTGACAGCTGGCACAGGTGACAATATCCTGCCAGCTAGCACAGGTGACAATGTCCTCCCAGCTGGCACAGGTGACAATATCCTGCCAGCTGGCACAGGTGACAACACCCTCTCACCTGGCACAGGTGACAACATCCTGCCAGCTGGCACAGGTGACAATGTCCTGCCAGCTGGCACAGGTGACAATATCCTGCCAGCTGGCACAGCTGACAACTCCCTGCCAGCTGGCACAGGTGACAACACCCTCTCACCTGGCACAGGTGACAATGTTCTGCCAGCTGGGACAGGTGACAACACCCTCCCAGCTGGCACAGATCACAATGTCCTCCCAGCTGGCACAGGTGACAACACCCTCTCACCTGGCACAGGGGACAACACCCTCTCACCTGGCACAGGTGACAACACCCTCTCACCTGGCACAGGGGACAACACCCTCCCAGCTGGCACAGGTGACAATGTCCTCCCAGCTGGCACAGGTGACAACGCCCTCTCACCTGGCACAGGTGACAACGCCCTGAAAGCTGGCACAGGTGACAACACCCTCTCACCTGGCACAGGTGACACTGTCTTCCCAGCCGGTGCCACCTCTGTCCGTCCTCGTCCATCGTGTCCTTGCAGGATGGGGACACAGCCGGAGCAGAGCCCAGCTGGGAATTGTTCCCGATGTCCCCACCTGGGCACGGCCACCACGTCCTTCCCTGGCAGTGCCACGTGCAGGGTCACACCCCAGGGGAGTGCCAGGTGCCACCGTGTCCCCTCAGAAGTGCCACATCCAGGGACGTGTCCTTGGGCGCTGCCGAGTGACACCATTCTCCAGAAGTGCCACATCCAGGGTCACTGCTAAATGTCACCATGTCCCTTCAGAAGTGCCTCAGACATTTCCAGGTGCCACCATGTCCTTCCCCAGCAGTGCCACATCCAGGGTCATGTCCTCCGGTACTGCCAGGTGCCACCACTCTCCAGAAGTGCCACATCAAGGGTCACTGCTAAGTGCCACCATGTCCTTGTCCAGCACTGCCACATCCCAGGTCACATCCTTGGACACTGCCAGATGCCACCATGTCCCTTCTCCAGCAGTGCCACATCCAGGGTCACATCCTTGGACACTGCCAGGTGCCACCATGTCCCTTCTCCAGCAGTGCCACATCCTGGGTCACATCCTTGGACACTGCCAGGTGCCACCATGTCCCTTCTCCAGAAGTGCCACACTCAGTGCTGGCTTTTGGGACACTGCCAGGTGCCACCACGTCTCTTCTCCAGAAGTGCCACAGGTGCCACCATGTCCCTTCTCCAGCAATGCCACACCCCGTGCTGGCTCTTGGGACACTTCCAGGTGCCACCACATCCTCCCCTGGCAGTGCCACATCCAGGGTCCTGTCCTTGGACACTGCCAGGTGCCACCATGTCCCTTTTCTCCAGCAGTGCCACATCCAGGGTCACATCCTTGGACACTGCCAGGTGCCACCACTCTGCAGCAGTGCCACATCCAGAGTCACACTCTGAGGCACTGCCAGGTGCCACCATGTCCCTTCTCCAGCAGTGCCACATCCAGGGTCACACTCTGAGGCACTGCCAGGTGCCACCACTCTCCAGCAGTGCCACATCCAGGGTCACATCTTTGGACACTGCCAGGTGCCACCACTCTGCAGAAGTGCCACATCCAGGGTCACACTCTGAGGCACTGCCAGGTGCCACCACTCTGCAGAAGTGCCACATCCAGGGTCACACTCTGAGGCACTGCCAGGTGCCACCACTCTGCAGAAGTGCCACATCCAGGGTCACACTCTGAGGCACTGCCAGGTGCCACCACTCTGCAGCAGTGCCACATCCAGGGTCACACTCTGAGACACTGCCAGGTGCCACCACTCTGCAGAAGTGCCACATCCAGGGTCACACTCTGAGGCACTGCCAGGTGCCACCACTCTGCAGAAGTGCCACATCCAGGGTCACACTCTGAGGCACTGCCAGGTGCCACCACTCTCCAGCAGTGCCACATCCAGGGTCACATCTTTGGACACTGCCAGGTGCCACCACTCTGCAGAAGTGCCACATCCAGGGTCACACTCTGAGGCACTGCCAGGTGCCACCACGTCCTCCCCCAGGGATCTGGGGGGTCTCTGTTGCCCTGGGGGGTCCCCACGCTCCGGCTGGAATTGGCTCTGGCACACGGAGCAGGGCACAGGTGACGCCACCGTGGCTCCTGGTGGCCTCTGGTGGCCCCTGGTGGCCGCTGGGGCTCCCGGGGCTGCTCCCGGGGGCTCGGCCGGTGCCCGGGGCAGGAGTTGGCTGCGGGCTCGGGGCCGGGGGGGGCTCTTAGCCCTTGTCCTGCGCCAGGGGAGCGCCCTTGTCACCCAGGGGCTGCGGGGACAAACGGGGACACGGCCCGGGTCAGAGGGGACACGGACTGGGGGACAGCGGGGACAGGGATCAGGGGACACAGGAATTGGGCGGGGGGAAGGAATTGGGGGATACAGGACCAGTGGGGGCAGGAATTTGGGGGGAGGGAGGAATTGGGGGGCAGGAATTGGGGGGGAGGAATTGGGGGGGAGGAATTGGGGAGGGACAGGGAATTGGGGGAGCAGGAATTGGGGGGCAGGAATTGGGGAGCAGGAATTTGGGGAGCAGGAATTGAGGGAGCAGGAATTGGGGAGCAGGAATTGGGGGGCAGGAATTGGGGGGCAGGTGGGGGGCAGGAATTGGGGGAGGAATTGGAGGGGGAGTGGGTGGGCAGGAATGGGGCGGTGGGGGTGGGCAGGAATTGGAGGGAGGTGGGAGCAGGAATTGGGGGCAGGAATTGGGGGAGGTGGGAGGATTGGGGGCAGGATTGGAGGGACAGGAATGGGCAGGATGGGGCAGGATTGGGGGCAGTTGGGGAGCAGGATGGAGGAGGTTGGGAGCAGGAATTGGGGGCAGGTGGGGGCAGGAATTGGAGCAGGTGGGGCAGGAATTGGGGGGCAGGCTCTCCCCAGACTATCCCCATGCCATCCCCACCTTGTCCCCACTCTGTCCCAAAGTGTCCCCACTGTCCCAACCTGTCCCCACTCTGCCCCAGGCTATCCCCAGCCTATCCCCATGCCATCCCCGCTCTGTCCCAGCCTGTCCCCACTGTCCCACCCTGTCCCCACTCTGCCCCAGGCTGTCCCCAGGCTGTCCCCATGCCATCCCCACTCTGTCCCAGCCTGTCCCCACTGTCCCACCCTGTCCCCACTCTGCCCCAGGCTGTCCCCATGCCTCCCGGCTGTCCCACCCTGTCCCACTGTCCCAACCTGTCCCACTCGCCAGCTATCCCCATGCCATCCGCTGTCAGCCTGTCCCCACTGTCCACTGTCCCTCTGCCCAGGCTACCCCGCCTATCCCCATGCCATTCCGCTCTGTCCCGCCTGTCCCCACTGTCACCTGCATCTCTCAGGCTGTCCCAGGCTGTCCGCGCTGTCCCATCCCATCCCGCCTGTCCATGCCATCGCGCTGTCCGCTGTCCCATGCCAGCCCCGTACCCACCGCTCCTTTGGGGTTGCCTCCGTCGGGCTGCAGGCTGAGGAAGGGGTTTGGCTGCGCCATGGCCGAGCCCGAGCCCAGCGGGGGGGTGGCCTGGGGGGCCAGCAGGGCCCCGCCGGGGTTCAGCTGCTGCGGGGACAGCGAGGCCAGCAGGGACCCGCCGCTGGGCGCGGCCGAGGTGAGCAGAGAGGCCGGGCTGGGGTGCAGCGGGGCCGAGGTGGCCGCCAGCAGCCCGCTCATGGCCAGCGGGGACGAGCCCGAGAGCTGCAGCCGCTGCAGCTCCCGCTTCTGCTGGATCTGCTGCATCATCTGGAACACCAGAGCCTGCTGCTCCTGCGGGGACAGGGCGGGGACAGCCATCCAGAGGGGACAGCGACAGAGAGGGGACAGCGACAGAGCGGGGACAGCGCTCAGAGAGGGGACAGAGCGGGGACAGAGCGGGGACAGCGCTCAGAGAGGGGACAGAGCGGGGACAGCGACAGAGAGGGGACAGCGACAGAGAGGGGACAGCGCTCAGGAGGGACAGTCCTCGAGGACGCGCAGAGGGACACGCTCAGAGAGGGACAGGCGGCAGTGCTCAGAGAGGACAGCGACAGAAGGGACAGCTCATGAGACAGCGCTCAGGGTCAGTAGCGGACAGAGCGGACAGGCGGACGCGCTCAAGGACAGCCTAATTCCTGATCTGGCTCTGAGTCCCTCCCCCAGCCCATCCTGCTGCCTCCAGGGGTTTTAATCAAAACGATTTCAAATCCGTGCAATCCACCATCCTCAATTCTCAAACTGGATCTGAATCCTCCCCCAGCCCGTCCTGCTGTCCAACGGATTTTAAACGAAGGGATTTCAAATCTGTGGGATTCAACATCCTCAATTCCTGATCTGGCTCTGAATCCTCCTTTTGATTTTCCTTTTCAATTTTACTTTTCAATTTTAATTTTTGATTTTCCTTTTTGATTTTCCTTTTAGATTTTACTTTTTGATTTTACTTTTCGATTTTCCTTTTCGATTTTACTTTTTGATTTTACTTTTGATTTTACTTTTGATTTTACTTTTACTTTTCATTTTCCTTTTTGATTTTCCTTTTCCATTCCCCTTTTCCATTTCCCTTTTCCATTTTCCTTTTCCATTTTCCTTTTCCATTTCCCATTTCCATTTTCATTTTCCATTTTCCATTTCCATTTCCATTTCATTTCCATTTCCATTTCCTTTTCCATTTCCCTTTCCTTTTTCTATTTCCCTTTCCCATTTCCCTTTCCCATTTCCATTTCCCTTTCCCATTTCCATTTCCCTTTCCCATTTCCATTTCCATTTCCCTTTTCCCTTTCCCATTTCCATTTCCATTTCCATTTCCATTTCCATTTCCATTTCCATTTCCATTTCCATTCCCATTCCCATTTCCCATTTCCCTTTCCCTCCACCCCGACATCCCCCACCCCTCCCCTGCCGTCCCTCACCGGGTTAAGCGGCTGCGAGGTCAGGAGCTGCTGCAGCTGCTGCAGCTGCTGCTCGTGCTGCTGCAGGACGTGTCGCTGCTGCTCCGCCAGGGGACTCAGGCTGGCCACGCTGCGGGGAGGGAGCGGCTCAGCCCGGTCACGCCGGGGCCGCTCCGTCCGTCCGTCCGTCCCTCCCCGGGGCCGCTCCGCCCATCCCTCCCCGGGGCCGCTCCCCCCGTCCCTCCCGGGGCCGCTCCGTTTGTCCCTCCCGGGGCCGCTCCCCCCGTCCCTCCCCGAGGCCGCTCCGTTTGTCCCTCCCCGGGGCCGCTCCGTTTGTCCCTCCCCGGGGCCGCTCCGTCCGTCCCTCCCGGGGCCGCTCCGTTTGTCCCTCCCGGGGGCCGCTCCGTTGTCCCTCCCGGGGCCGCTCCGTTTGTCCCTCCCCGAGGCCGCTCCGTTTGTCCCTCCCCGGGGCCGCTCCATCCGTCCCTCCCCGGGGCCGCTCCGTTTGTCCCTCCCCGGGGCCGCTCCGTTTGTCCCATTCCCGCTCCATTCCTGTTCCATTCCCGCTCCATTCCTGCTCCATTCCCGCTCCATTCCTGTTCCATTCCCGCTCCATTCCTGCTCCATTCCCGCTCCATTCCTGCTCCATTCCCGCTCCATTCCCGCTCCATTCCTGTTCCATTCCCGCTCCATTCCTGCTCCATTCCCGCTCCATTCCTGTTCCATTCCTGCTCCATTCCTGCTCCATTCCTGCTCCATTCCCGCTCCATTCCCGCTCCATTCCCTGCTCCATTCCTGCTCCATTCCCGCTCCATTCCGCTCCATTCCTGTTCCATTCCGCTCCATTCCTGCTCCATTCCCGCTCCATTCCTGTTCCATTCCCGCTCCATTCTCCATTCCTGCCATTCCCGCTCATTCCCTGCTCCATTCCCTCATTCCTGCTCCATTCCCTGCTCCATTCCTCCATTCCGCTCCATTCCTGCTCCATTCCGCTCCATTCCTGCTCCATTCCTGCTCCATTCCTGCTCCATTCCTGCTCCATTCCCGTTCCATTCCCGCTCCATTCCCGCTCCATTCCTGCTCCATTCCCGCTCCATTCCCGCTCCATTCCTGCTCCATTCCCGCTCCATTCCCGCTCCATTCCCGCTCCATTCCCGCTCCATTCCCGCTCCATTCCTGCTCCATTCCCGCTCCATTCCCGCTCCATTCCGCTCCATTCCCATCCATTCCGCTCCATTCCTGCTCCATTCCTGCTCCATTCCGCTCCATTCCGCTCCATTCCTCCATTCCGCTCCATTCCCTGCTCCATTCCGCTCCATTCCGTTCCATTCCTGTTCCATTCCCGCTCCATTCCTTCTGTTCCATTCCGCTCCATTCCTGCTCCATTCCGCTCCATTCCCGCTCCATTCCCTCTCATTCCTGCTCCATTCCGCTCCATTCCCGCTCCATTCCCGTTCCATTCCCGTTCCATTCCTGCTCCATTACCGCTCCATTCCCGCTCCATTCCCTCTCCATTCCTGTTCCATTCCCTCCATTCCCGCTCCATTCCGCTCCATTCCTGCTCCATTCCTCATTCGCTCCATTCCTGCTCCATTCCCCATTCCTGCTCCATTCCGCTCCATTCCCGCTCCATTCCCATTCCATTCCCTGCCCCATTCCCCACATCCCTGCTCCATTCCTGCTCCATTCCCGCTCCATTCCCGCTCCATTCCCGCTCCATTCCCGCTCCATTCCCGTTCCATTCCTGCTCCATTCCTGCTCCATTCCTGCTCCATTCCCGCTCCATTCCTGCTCCATTCCTGCTCCGTCCGTCCCTCCCCGGGGCCGCTCCGTTTGTCCCTCCCCGGTGCCGCTCCGTTTGTCCCTCCCCGGTGCCGCTCCGTTTGTCCCTCCCCGGGGCCGCTCCGTTTGGAGCGGGAGGGATGCGGCCCATCCTCACCTGCTCAGGCTGCTGGGGAGCTGCAGGGCCCCGCTGGCCTGCGCTGGAGGCTGGGCGGGCTGCGCTCCGTTCAGGCTCCCCAGGATCCCGTTGAGGGGCATCTGCTGGGCTCCGGCCAGGCTGCCCAGCAGGGTGTCCACCACGGGCACGGCCCCGGAGCCTCCGGCCAGCCCCCCGCCCGCCAGCCGGGCCAGGCCGTTCACCTGCTGCGCCCCCGGCAGGGGCAGCGAGGCGGGGCTGGGCTGCAGCATGGGCAGGGGAGGGGGCGTGCTGTGGAAGGACAGGGAGGAGCTGCTCCTGCTGGGACAGCCCGAGTGAGGGTCCTGGCGGGAGAAACGGACACAGAGCATCGGGCTGGGGCGGCTGCCCCAGGGCAGCTCGGCTCTGGGAGATGGGGGTGGGAATTTTTGGGGAGGGGGGGCTGGGGGTGGGTGGCTGCAGGGGCTCGGATTTGAGGGGTCCCAGAACTCTGAGGAGATCCCAGAACTCTGAGAGGGTCCCAGAACTCCGAGGGATCCCAGAACTCTGAGAGGGTCCCAGAACTCTGAGGGGATCCCAGAACTCTGAGGAGATCCCAGAACTCTGAGGGGATCCCAGAACTCTGAGGGGATCCCAGAACTCCAAGGGATCCCAGAACTCTGAGAGGGTCCAAGGGATCCCAGAACTCTGAGGTTCCCAGAACCCAGGGATCCCAGAACTCTGAGGGGATCCCAGAACTCTGAGGGATCTCAGAACTCTGAGAGGGTCCCAGAACTCTGAGGGATCCCAGAACTCTGAGGAGATCCCAGAACTCTGAGGGGATCCCAGAACTCTGAAAGGGTCCCAGAACTCTGAGGGGATCCCAGAACTCTGAGGGATCCCAGAACTCTGAGAGGGTCCCAGAACTCTGAGGGGATCCCAGAACTCTGAGGGATCCCAGAACTCTGAGAGGGTCCCAGAACTCTGAGGGGATCCCAGAACTCTGAGGGATCCCAGAACTCTGAGGGGATCCCAGAACTCCGAGGGATCCCAGAACTCCAAGGGATCCCAGAACTCCGAGGGATCCCAGAACTCTGAGAGGGTCCCAGAACTCCAAGGGATCCCAGAACTCTGAGATTCCCAGAACTCCAAGGGATCCCAGAACTCTGAGGTTCCCAGAACTCTGAGGAGATCCCAGAACTCTGAGATTCCCAGAACTCCAAGGGATCCCACAACTCAGGGATCCCAGAACTCTGAGGTTCCCAGAACTCTGAGGGATCCCACAACTCAGGGATCCCAGAACTCTGAGGGGATCCCAGAACTCTGAGGTTCCCCAAACTCAGGTCCAGCCCTGTTGGATCTCCAGGATCACCTGGAAGCGCTCTCACCTCACGCTCCCGCTCTCAGCTACTCTACCCAGCCCTCCTGTCTGAGCCCGGGCTAGCAGGCTCTGGGAGCTGCCTACCGAGCCCTGGGGCTGCTGTGCTGGCCCAGCCCCAGCCCTGCCTGGCCCCCTGGTGGCCGCAGTACCTCGGAGGACGTGGAGAGCGAGTTCTCGATGCCGAAGCTGTTCTTGCACGGGGGGCTCTTGCTGATGCTCAGGGAGTCACCAGGGCAGGCTGGGAGGGGAGAGGGAGAGGGCAGAGAGTCACAGCTGGACCCTGAGGTGGCACTGTCCGTTCCTCTTCTGCCACTCCCCTTTACTCTGTCTCCTTCCTGGTCCTCCTGTTCTCCTGTCCTCCTTCCTCGTCCTCACTGCCTCGGTCCTTCTCCCTACCCGTTCCTCACCTGTCCTTCGTCCTCAGTCCCCTCCTGTCCTGTCCGGTCCTATCCTGGTCCTCATCCTGTCCTCCAGTCCCTCCGGTCCCCCATTCTACCCTGGTCCTCACTCCGGTCCTCACGGTCCTACTCCCGTCCCTCACCCGGTCCCTCTCACTCCTGGTCTCTAGTCCCGTCCCTCCGGTCTCCGTTCCGGTCCTATCCTAGTCCTTCTCTCTTCCCCATCTACTCCAGTCTCCATCCCGTCCCTCACCGGTTCTTATCCTAGTCATCTTTCCCCGGTCCACCCAGTCCCGTCCTCGTCTCACCCGGTCCCTTGGGATCCCGAGGCGTCCCTCACCGGCGGCGGGCAGCACGTACTGGGCCTGGCTGCCGGGCCCGTTGCTGCTGGTGACCACGGGGAAGGGCACGGACAGCTGGACATTGAGCAGCTGCAGCCGCTCCTTCTTGGCCGTCAGCGTCATGATCTGCTCCTGCAGCCGCTGGTTCTCCTTCTGCAGCGAGTGCAGCGCCTTCAGCATCTCCACAACTGCGGGGCAGCCAGAAATGGGGAAAAAGGGAGAGGCAGGTCGAGATGCAAGGAGAGCCAGGCGGGAGGAGCGGGGCCATGGGGCAGCTCCTGGCACACAGCAGGGCTCTGCTGCCCGAGGGCAGGATCCCAAAATCCCAGCGGGCATCCATGAGCACCGGCGAGGCTGCCCCATCACCCTGGCTGCCCATCACAGCAGGCTGCCCATCACCCTGAGCTGCCCCATCACCCTGAGGCCTCCTGGAGTGCCCTGAGCGGCTGCCCCATCACCCCTGGGAGCTGCCCCATCACCCTGAGACCCCTGCCCATCACCCTGAGGCTGCCCTCCTAGGCCCGGAGCTGCCCCATCCCCTGAGGCCCCTGGCCCGCACTCACTGTTCACTCCGGCCTCGCCGTTGCCCTGCTTCTCCAGGAGCTGCTCGATGTTGGGGGTGGCCTGGGGGACACTGTCCAGCTGCCCGCTGCTGCTGCACGACACGGTCTGGTCGAAGAGCGTCGGCAGGCTGCTGATGGGGGACCTGGGGGGGCCGGGGGGTCAGGGGGGCCCCGCTCTGCTCCGGCCCTGATCCAGCTCCGGCCCTGATCCGCTTCCCGCTCCATTCCTGCTCCGCTTCCTGTTCCATCCCAGCTCCATTCCCGCTCCATTCCTGCTCCATCCCAGCTCCATTCCCGCTCCATTCCCGCTCCATTCCTGCTCCATCCCAGCTCCATTCCCGCTCCATTCCTGCTCCATTCCCGCTCCATTCCTGCTCCATTCCCGTTCCATTCCTGCTCCATTCCTGCTCCATTCCCGCTCCATTCCTGCTCCATTCCCGCTCCATCCCTGCTCCATTCCTGCTCCATCCCTGCTCCATCCCTGCTCCATTCCCGCTCCATTCCCGCTCCATTCCCGCTCCATTCCCGCTCCATTCCCGTCCCATTCCCGCTCCATTCCCGCTCCATTCCCGCTCCATTCCGCTCCATTCGCTCCATTCCCGCTCCATTCCTGCTCCATTCCGCTCCATTCCAGCTCCATTCCTGCTCCATTCCGCTCCATTCCTGCTCCATTCCCGCTCCATTCCTGCTCCATCCCTGCTCCATTCCCGCTCCATTCCCGCTCCATTCCCGCTCCATTCCCGCTCCATTCCCGTCCATTCCCGCTCCATTCCCGCTCCATTCCCGCTCCATTCCCGCTCCATTCCCGCTCCATTCCCGCTCCATTCCTGCTCCATTCCCGCTCCATTCCCGCTCCATTCCTGCTCCATTCCTGCTCCATTCCCGCTCCATTGCCGCTCCATTCCCGTTCCATTCCTGTCCCATTCCCTGTCCCATTCCCGCTCCATTCCTGTCCCATTCCCTGTCCCATTCCTGCTCCATTCCCTGTCCCATTCCCTGTCCCACTCCTGCTCCATCCCTGCTCCCACGGCTCCTCTGCCCGGAGCAGCCGCAGCCCCCCAGGCTCGGCCTCCTCTGCCTTCAGCTGAGCCCGGCCTTGTGTTTAAACCTGGCTCGGGCTGGGAAAGCAAACCTGGCTCATCCCATCCCATTATCCCATCCCATCCCACGGATCCCATCCCATCGCATGGATCCCATCCCAAGGATCCCATCCCATCCCATCCCATCCCATCCCATCCCATCCCATCCCATCCCATCCCATCCCATCCCATCCCATCCCATCCCATCCCATGGATCCCATCCCATCCCATCCCATCCCATCCCATCCCATCCCATCCCATCCCATCCCATCCCATCCCATCCCATCCCATCCCATCCCATCCCATCCCATCCCATCCCATGGATCCCATCCCATGGATCCCATCCCACACCCCAAGGAGCAGGGCAGGAGCTGTTTCCACCCCCCAGGCTGTCCCTGCTGTCCCCTCTGTCCCTGCTGTCCCCTCTGTCCCCTCCCGGACACTCACATGGAGGACAGGCTCTCCTGTGGGGACGTTCCCCGGCAGCCGAAGCCACAATCCTCCAGATCCGGCTCTGCGTGGGGACAGGGACAGAGAGATCGGGGTCAGGTGCCAGGTGTGAGCCAGGTGTGAGCCAGGTGTGAGCCAGGTGTGTGCCAGGTGTGAGCCAGGTATCCATTCTCCAGGGATATCCATCATCCAGGGATATCCATTATCCAGGGATATCCATTATCCAGGGATAACCAGAGGAGCTCAGGCAATCCTGGCACCGCTGTCCCCCTGTGGCAGCCCTGGCTGTCACCCAGGGGGGGTGAGGGACAACTGGAACAGCCGGGAATGGCAGCCAGGATGTACCTGGGAATTCTTGGGATAACCCTCGGGATTGGCAGCTAGGATGTACCTGGGTATTCCTGGGATAACCCTCGGGAATGGCAGCCAGGATATATCTGGGAATTCCTGGGATAACCCTCAGGAATGGCAGCCAGGATGTACCTGGGAATTCCCAGGGGAATCCTTGGGAATGACAGCCAGGATATACCTGGGGATTCGTGGAATGACAGCCAGGACACACCTGGGAATTCCCAGGGGAATCCTCAGGAATGACAGCCAGGAAATCCCTGAAATGGCAGCCAGGACACACCTGGGAATTCCCGGAATAACCTCCAGGACACACCTGAGAATTCCTGGGAATTCCTGGGAATTCCTGGGATAACCCTTGGGAATGGCAGCCAGGACACACCTGGGGATTCCCAGAATAACCTCCAGGACACACTTGGGAATTCCCAGAGGAATCCTTGGGAATGGCAACCAGGACACACCTGGGGATTCCCGAAATAACCTCCAGGACACACCTGGGAATTCCTGGGATAACCTCCAGGACACTCCTGGGAATTCCTGGGAATTCCTGGGAATTCCTGGGATAACCCTCAGGAATGGCAGCCAGGACACACCTGGGAATTCCTGGAATTACATCCAGGACACACCTGGGAATTCCTGGGATAACCTCCAGGACACACCTGGGAATTCCCGGGATAAGCTCCCCCAGGACACACCTGGAATTGTCACGTACCTGGCCGGCTGCTCTCGGGCTGGCTCAGGAGGGGGTTCAGGGACAGCCCCGAGCTCAGGGGGCTCCCGAAAATGTGCGAGGACGGGAGGCTGAAGGTGGAACCCGCCAGGGAAAACACCTGGAAAACAGGAGAAACAGGGAAATGAAAAATCATATCCGTTAAAAATGGCTCTGGAAATCTGGAGAGAGGCCTGGAATGTCCCCAGAGCCGGGCCTGGAATGTCCCCAGAGCTGGGCCTGGAATGTCCCCAGAGTTGGGTCTGGAATGTCCCCAGAGCTGGGCCTGGAATGTCCCCAGAGCTGGGTCTGGAATGTCCCCAGAGCTGGGCCTGGAATGTCCCCAGAGCTGGGCCTGGAATGTCCCCAGGGCTGGGTCTGGAATGTCCCTAGAGTTGGGTCTGGAATGTCCCCAGAGTTGGGTCTGGAATGTCCCCAGGGCTGGATCTGGAATGTCCCCAGGGCTGGGTCTGGAATGTCCCCAGAGTTGGGTCTGGAATGTCCCCAGGGCTGGGCCTGGAATGTTCCCAGAGCTGGGTCTGGAATGTCCCCAGAGCTGGGTCTGGAATGTCCCCAGGGCTGGGTCTGGAATGTCCCCAGGGCTGGGTCTGGAATGTCCCCAGGGCTGGGTCTGGAATGTCCCCAGAGTTGGGTCTGGAATGTCCCCAGGGCTGGGCCTGGAATGTCCCCAGGGATGGATCCAGAGAGGATCCAGACATGATCCAGGCAGGATCAAGCACAGATTTCAGCCAGGATCCAGCACAGGATCCAACCAGGATCCAGCCAGGATCAAACCAGGATCCAGCACAGAATCCAGCACAAAATCCAGTCAGGATCCAGAGAGGATCCAATCAGGATCCAGCACCAGATCCAGCACAGGATCAAACCAGGATCCAGCCAGGATCCAGCACCGGATCCAACCAGGATCCAGCACAGGATCCAGCTGGGATCCAGCACAGGATCCAGCACAGGATCCAGCACAGGATCCAGCCAGGATCCACCTTGGATGTAACAACATCCCAAGCTGAATTCTTTGACAGATTTTAATAAATTCTCGATTCCTTTACCTCTGTTCCAGCCATCAAAGCCTCACTGTTTCCGTGTCCCCACGGGACCAGTTAGCAAGGTGATTGGTTTTTTCTTAGAGTGTTAAGTGAAATGTAATTGGATATTGTGTTTAACTAGTAATTCTTATTGGTTATTTTCTCAATCCTATTGAACTGTATAAATATTCCTTTCTACCTGAATTTAGCAAACTCTGTGGCTGGAAATGCCTTCGGAGAATAAACTGCCTTTGGAACAATTCAGCTGCAGGTCTCAGCCTTTGCTCCTCGCTGGCAGGTAGCCAAGGGGCCACCTGAACCCCTCTTGGCTCTCTGGGTTCAAGTAGCTCTTTAGGGCTAGATTAACCCCAGCTCTACCAAAGCTACATAGTGGCATCCTGAACGTTAAATTACCCTCCACATCCATCCAAGAAAACATCCAGAAGCTGAAAACCCTCGTGAAAAGACTTGAAAAAGGAAACCACCCCAGACTGAGTCAACAATGGAGACTGAGGGGATGGGTCTCTTCTTTGGTCAAGGGCACTGTGTGGATTTTCATTGTCATTCTCATTGTGTTAGCTGTGTTTTCATGTATAGTTCAGTGTTTCAAAAAAACTGTCAAAGACGCTCTCTTTGTAAATACAGAGAGAGGAATTGTGGATGATACAACATCCCCAGGAAAATATCCCTGGGATTCTCTCCCCTGAGAGACAAAGAAATTCCTCTCAGATGAGATAATTCCAGCCTCGAGGACCCCTTATCACTTAAGATTTTTATTGGTGTTTAAGTTAGCATGGTGATTGGTTTCTTTTAGAGTGTTAAGTGAAATGTAATTGGATATTGTGTTTAACTAGTAATTCTTACTGGTTATTTTCTCAATCCTATTGAACTGTATAAATATTCCTTTCTACCTGAATTTAGCAAACTCTGTAGCTGGAAACGTCTTCGGAGAATAAACTGCCTTTGGAACAATTCAGCTGCAGGTCTCAGCCTTTGCTCCTCGCTGGCAGGTAGCCAAGGGGCCACCTGAACCCCTCTTGGCTCTCTGGGTTCAGGTAGCTCTTTAGGGCTAGATTAACCCTTTTTAAAGCCACACCCCATCCCCACCGGCAGCCCGTACCTGCGTGGTGGAGCCGGCGGAGGAGGAGCAGGCGGGGATGGAGCTGGCGAAGGGCGAGCGGCTGAGCTGGGGCAGGGCGGGGCCGCCCTGGTGCGGGAGCAGCCCCGAGGGCAGCGGGGTGCTGCAGACCGCCCGCAGCGCCGCGCCCAGCGGGATCGGGTCCTTGTTACTGGTGTAGATCCCTGCGGGAGAGGAGATCCCGGGTTATCCTGGTCCTGGGAGAGGGGATTCCTGACTGTTCTGATTCTGGGAGAGGGGATTCCTGGTTATCCTGATCCTGGGAGAGGGGATTCCTGATTATCCTGATCCTGGGAGAGGGGATTCCTGGTTATCCTGATCCTGGGAGAGGGGATTCCTGATTATCCTGACCCTGGGAGAGGGGATTCCTGATTATCCTGATTCTGGGAGAGGGGATTCCTGACTATCCTGATCCTGGGAGAGGGGATTCCTGATTATCCTGATCCTGGGAGAGGGGATTCCTGATTATCCTGATCCTGGGAGAGGAGATTCCTGATTATCCTGATCCTGGGAGAGGGGATTCCTGACTGTTCTGATTCTGGGAGAGGGGATTCCTGGTTATCCTGATCCTGGGAGAGGAGATTCCTGACTGTTCTGATCCTGGGAGAGGAGATTCCTGGTTATCCTGATCCTGGGAGAGGGGATTCCTGGTTATCCTGATTCTGGGAGAGGAGATTCCTGGTTATCCTGATTCTGGGAGAGGGGATTCCTGGTTATCCTGATTCTGGGAGAGGGGATTCCTGACTATCCTGATCCTGGGAGAGGGGATTCCTGACTGTTCTGATCCTGGGAGAGGAGATTCCTGGTTATCCTGATCCTGGGAGAGGGGATTCCTGACTGTTCTGATTCTGGGAGAGGGGATTCCTGGTTATCCTGATCCTGGGAGAGGGGATTCCTGATTATGCTGATCCTGGGAGAGGGGATTCCTGGTTATCCTGATTCTGGGAGAGGAGATTCCTGGTTATCCTGATTCTAGGAGAGGGGATTCCTGACTGCTCTGATTCTGGGAGAGGGGATTCCTGATTATCCTGATCCTGGGAGAGGGGATTCCTGATTATCCTGATCCTGGGAGAGGAGATTCCTGATTATCCTGACCCTGGGAGAGGAGATTCCTGACTATTCTGATCCTGAGAGAAGAGATTCCTGATTATCCTGATCCTTATCCTGATCCTGGGAGAGGAGATTCCTGACTATCCTGATCCTGGGAGAAGAGATTCCTTCTTATCCAAACCCTGGGAGAGAGGATTCCTGATTATCCTGATCCTGGGAGAGGAGATTCCTGATTATCCTGATCCTGGGAGAGGAGATTCCTGATTATTCTGCCTCTGGGAGAGGCTGGGAAAGAATGGAAAAGGGTGGGAAGTTCTGGAAAAGGCTGGGAAAGGTTGGGAGAGGATGGGAAAGGTTGGGAAAGGTTGGGAAAGGTTGGAAAGGATGGGAAAGGATGGGAAAGGTTGGGAAAGATTGGGAAAGATTGGGAAAGGATGGGAAAGGTTGGGAAAGGTTGGGAAAGGTTGGGAAAGGTTGGGAAACGTCGGGAAAGGTTGGGAAACGTCGGGAAAGGTTGGGAAAGGATGGGAAAAGGGTGAGAAAGGCTGAAAAAAGGATGGAAATGATGGGAAAAGCTGGGAAAGGTTGGGAAAGATTGGGAAAGGTTGGGAAAGGCTGGAAATGATTGGGAAAGGTTGGGAAAGGTTGGGTAAAGCTGAGAAAGGCTGGGAGAGGATAGGAAAGATTGGGAAAGGATGGAAAAAACTGGGAAAGGATGGGAAAGGATGGGGAAGGGTGGGAAAAGCTGGGAAAGGTTGGGAAAGGTTGGGAAAGGTTGGGAAATTCTGGAAAAGGTTGGGAATGATTGGGAGAAGCAGGAAAATTGTGGGAAAGGCAGGAAATTCTAGCAAAGAGCCCCGAGCACAGCTGGATCCCGCAGGGGGGACTCACCCGAGCCCAGCAGCGGCGACTCCACGCTCAGGCCGGGCAGGCTGGAGGCGTGGCCGAAGCTGCGGGAGGAGCTCCCGACGCTGGAGCTGACCAGGGATCCCCCGGAGAAGGGCGAGGAGGAGGTGGAGGTGGATCCAGCCAGCTGAGCCCCCAAAACCTCCTTCCCCTTGCCCGCCTTGGGCCGGCCGGGGCCGTGCTTGTTCTTCTTGCTGCCCTTGTGCTTCTTCTCCTTGAGCAGCTCGCCCTCCTCGGCGCCCAGCGACGGCAAACGCTTGTGGCCGGTGCCGGTGGCGCCCGCGGTGCCACCAGAGGGGCCACCAAGGCGCTGCTGGTGGCTTTGTAGTCCACGGGGGAGGCGTCGCGGGCGCGCTGCTGGCCCACGGAGGAGGTGGAGAAGCGCATGATGGAGCCGAAGCCGGAGAAAATGACTTTCTGCTCGAAGACGTCGGGCTTGGGGCCCTCGTAGAGCGGGGAGCAGTGGGAGCTGGAGCTGGAGCTGGCGGCTTTGCGGAATTTCTCCTCCTCCTGCTCCAGCTTGGGGAAGGGCGCGAAGTCCTGGGAGGCGGGGAGGGCGCAGGAGGAGCCTGGGGGCGGGCGGGGGTCAGCGGGGGGCACCCGGGGGCGCTAAATGGGCACCAGGGGGTCAGGGGGGACCCAGGGGTCAGGGGGCACCCAGTGGGCACTCAATGGTCAATGGGGACTCAGTGGGCATTCAATGGGCACCCAGGGGTCAGTGGGCACTCAGGGGTCAGTGGGCACTCGGGGGTCAGTGGGTGCCAAGGGGTCAGTGGGCACTCACTCAGGGGTCCTTGGGCACTCAATGGGCACCCAGGGGTCAGTGGGCACTCAGTGGTCAGTGGGCACTCAGGGGTCAGTGGGCACCCAATGGGCACCCAGGGGTCAGTGGGCACCCAGGGGTCAGTGGACACTCAATGGGCACCCAGTGGTCAGTGGGCACTCAGGGGTCAGTGGGCACTCGGGGCACTCAGGGGTCAGTGGGCACCCAGGGGTCAGGGGGCACTCAGGGGTCAGTGGGCACCCAGGGGTCAGGGGGCACTCAGGGGGCACTCAGGGGTCAGTGGGCACTCAGTGGTCAGTGGGCACCCAATGGGCACCCAGGGGTCAGTGGGCACCCAGGGGTCAGTGGACACTCAATGGGCACCCAGGGGTCAGTGGGCACTCAGGGGTCAGTGGGCACCCAGGGGTCAGTGGGCACCCAGTGGGCACCCAGGGGTCAGTGGGCACCCAGGGGTCAGTGGGCACTCAATGGGCACTCAGGGGTCAGTGGGCACCCAGGGGTCAGTGGGCACTCAATGGGCACTCAGGGTCAGTGAGGGTCTGGTCCCATGGGCTCTCTGCACTCCCTCTCCTCCTCCTGGCATCCCTCCTCTCTCATCCTCCCACTCTCCCTGGCTCTCCAGTCTCCCTGCCTCACGTCTTGCACTCCGGTCAGTGGCCTTCCTCGTCCTTCCTGCTCTCCCTCTCTCCTATCCTCAGTCTCCTCTGCCTCTCATCCGCTTCTCTCCCTTCCCTCCTCTCATCCTCCCTTCTTCCTCTCCTCCTCTCCTTTCTCTCCTTCTCTCTCTCTTTCCCTCCTCGCTTCCTCCTTTCCTCCTCCTCCTCTCCCTCTCCTCCTCCTCTCTTCCCTCCTCCCTCTCCCTCTCCTCTCCTCCTTCCTCCTCCTCTCCTCCTTCTCTCCTCCTCCTCTCTCCTCTTCCTTCCTCTTCCTTCCTCCCTCTCCTCCTCTCTCTCCTTCCTCTCCTTCCCTCTTCCTCTCCTCCTTCTCCTCCCTTCCTCCATCCCTCTCCTCTTCCTCCTCCTTCATCCTTCCCTCCTCCTCCTCCTCCATCCCCTCCTCTTCCTCCTCCTTCTCTCCTTTCTTCTTCTTCCTCTCTCCTCTCCTCCTCCTCCTCCTCTTCTTCCTCCTCCTCCTCCTTCCTCCTCCCTCTCCTCCTCCTCCTCCTCTTCCTCCATCCCCTCCTCTCCTTCCTCCTCCTCCCTCCTCCTCCTCCTCTTCCTCCTTCCTCCCTCCTCCTCTTCCTCCATCCCCTCCTCTCCTCTCCTCCTCTCCTCCTCCTCCCTCCTCTTCCTCCTCCTTCTCTCCTTTCTTCTTCTTTTCCTGTTCCTCCTCCTCCTCCCTCTCCTCCTCCTCTTCCTTCATCCCCTCCTCTCCTTCCTCCCTCTCCCTCCTCCTCCTCTCCTTCCTCCTCCTCTCCTCTCCCTCCTCCTCCTCCTCTCTCCATCCCCTCCTCCCCCTCCTCCCTCTCCTTCCTCCTCCTCTTCTTCCTCCTCCTCCTCCTTCCTCTTCCTCCTCTCTCCTCCTCCTCCTCCTCCTCCTCCTCCATCCCCTCCTCTCCTTCCTCCCTCTCCCTCTCCTCCTCCTCCTCCTCTTCCTTCATCCCCTCTTCCCTCCTCCTCCTCCTCCTCCTCCTCCCCCTCACCCGCAGCCTGGAATGTCGCTCCGGCCGCGGCGGTTCCGAATCCTCCGGAGCTTTTCCCGCTCCCCGTTTTCTTGCCCTTGTGGCCGCTGCCGTGGCTCGAGGATTTCCTGCCCTTGGCCTCGGCCCTGGCCACCTCCGAGCTCTCCTTGGTGGCCTCGTGGTGGCCCCCGGAGCCCTGAGAGGGGACAGGCAGGGGGTGACCCCACAGCTGCCGCAGCCGGGCCTCCTTCTCCTCAATTTCCCATTTTTTCCCCCGATTTTCCAATTTTTCTCCATTTTCCCGATTTTCCTGAATTTCCCCCGATTTTCAGATTTTTTTCCCTCATTTTTTCCCCCCAATTTTCCCCGATTTTTCCCGATTTTCCCCTCGATTTTTCCCGATTTTTTTCCTGATTTACTTGATTCCCCCCCCCCGATTTTCCCAATTTTCCCGATTTTAATTTTCCCGATTTTCCTGATTTTCCCGATTTTTCCGCCTGATTTTCCCCTCCCTAATTTCTGCCCCCTGATTTTCCCGATTTTTTTCCCCGATTTTTTCCCGATTTACTCGATTTTTTCCCCCCGATTTTCCCAATTTTTTCCCCCCGATTTTCCCAATTTTCCCCCCCGATTTTCCTGTTTTTCCCGATTTTTCCGCCTGATTTTCCCCTCCCTAATTTCCGCCCCCCGATTTTCCCGATTTTTTCCCCCGATTTTCCCAATTTTTTCCCCCCGATTTTCCCAATTTTTCCCCCGATTTTCCCAATTTTCTCCCCCGATTTTCCTGATTTTCCCGATTTTTCCCCCTGATTTCCCCCTCCCCAATTTCCCCCCCCGATTTTCCCGATATTTTCCCCGATTCCCCTGACTTTTCCCGGATTTTACCAATTCTTTTCCGCGATTTACCCAATTTTCCCCGATTTTCCCGATTTCCCCTCAATTTTCCCGACTTCCCCAATTTCAATTCCCATTTTTGGGTGGATTTTCCTGCCCCTTTTCCCAGTTTTTGTGAATTTCCTGGCTGGATTTCCCCACCCTTCCCCATTTTTCGGTGGATTTCCTGGCTGGATTTTCCCACTCTTTCCCATTTTCTGGGATGGATTTTCCCACCCATTCCCATTTTGGGTGGATTTTCCTCCCATTCCCAGTTTTTTTGGGATGGATTTCCCCACCCATTCCCATTTTTTGGGATGGATTTTCCCACCCTTCCCCATTTTTTTGGGATGGATTTCCCACCCTTCCCATTTTTTGGGATGGATTTTCCCACCCTTCCCCATTTTTTTGGGATGGATTTCCCCGTTTTCCCCATTTTCTGGGATGGATTTTCCCGCCCATTCCCATTTTCTGGGATGGATTTTCCCGCCCTTCCCCATTTTTTTGGGATGGATTTTCCACCAAATAAATCCAAATAAATCCCCATTCCCACTTTTTTTCCAGAGCAGATTCCATAAATAAATCCAAATAAATCCCCATTCCTGCTATCCCATAAATAAATCCAAATAAATCCCCATTCCCACTTTTTTTCCAGCACAGATTCCATAAATAAATCCAAATAAATCCCCATTCCCACTTTTTTCCAGTGCAGATTCCATAAATAAATCCAAATAAATCCCCATTCCCACTTTTTTCCCAGTGCAGATTCCATAAATAAATCCAAATAAATCCCCATTCCCACTTTTTTCCAGAGCAAATAAATCCCCATTCCCACTTTTTTTCCAGCAGATTCCATAAATAAATCCAAATAAATCCCCATTCCTGCTATTCCATAAATAAATCCAAATAAATCCCCATTCCCACTTTTTTTCCAGGGCAGATTCCATAAATAAATTAAAAAAAATCCCCATTCCTGCTATCCCATAAATAAATCCAAATAAATCCCCATTCCCACTTTTTTCCCAGAGCAGATTCCATAAATAAATCCAAATAAATCCCCATTCCCACTTTTTTCCAGAGCAGATTCCATAAATAAATCCAAATAAATCCCCATTCCTGCTATCCCATAAATAAATCCAAATAAATCCCCATTCCCACTTTTTTTCCAGTGCAGATTCCATAAATAAATCCAAATAAATCCCCATTCCTGCTATCCCATAAATAAATCCAAATAAATCCCCATTATCAATATTCCATAAATAAATCCAAATAAATCCCCATTCCTGCAGTTTTCCAGCACAGATCCCACAAAATCCACCCAGGAAAAATCCTTTATTCCTCTTCCACTTCCCTCAGATTCCAAATCCCAAAAAAACCCCAAAATCTTGAATTTTGGGGTTATTTATGGGAATAAAACCAACCCCAGGCTCTGCCTCTGACATTCCCCCAAATCTCAAAGAAAATTGGATTTTTTTTGGAATGTCAGAGCTGTTTTTTTAGGAGCAGCAGAACTAAAATTTTCCGTTCCTAAATGTAATTAAAAAAAAAATAAAAAAAAATATATATATATAAAATATAAAATACATATAAAAATAAAAATAAAAATAAAAAAATAAAAAAATAAAAATAAATATAAAAATAAATATAAATATATAGTATATAATATAATAAAATAAAATATATGCAATACAGTATATAATATAATAAAATAATATATAATATAGTATATAATAATAAATAAATAAATAAATAAATAAATAAATAAATAAAACATATATAAATAATTCCTTTATCCAGAAAAAACCCTTCCCAGAGGTGAATTCAACCCCTTTTCCCAGATAATCTGATCCAAAATTTCCAATAATTTATTTCCATTCAACCCCTTTTCCCAGATAATCTGATGCAAAAGCATTCCCAAATTCCCAATTATTCATTTCCATCCCAAAAATTGGCCAAAAAAATCTGATTTTTATCATTCCCAAATTCCCAATAATTCATTTCCTTCCCAAAAAATGGCCAAAAAAAAATCTGATTTTTTTATCGCATTCCCAAATTCCCAATAATTCATTTTTATCCCAAAAACGGCCAAAAAAAATCTGATTTTTTATCTCATTCCCAAATTCCCATTAACTCATTTCATTCCCAAAACGGCCAAAAAAAATCTGATTATTTTAATCGCATTCCCAAATTCCCAATAATTCATTTAAAAAAATGGCCAAAAATCTGATTTTTTTAATCGCATTCCCAAATTCCCAATTATTCATTTCCATCCCAAAAAATGGCCAAAAAAAATCTGATTTTTTTAATCGTGTTCCCAAATTCCCATTAATTCATTTCATTCCCAAAATGGCCAAAAAAAAATCTATTTTTTTTATCGCATTCCCAAATTCCCAATTATTCATTTAAAAAAACGGCCAAAAATCTGATTTTTTATCGCATTCCCAAATTCCCAATTATTCATTTAAAAAAAAGGCCAAAATAATCTGATTTTTAAATCGCATTCCCAAATTCCCAATTATTCATTTCCATCCCAAAAACGGCCAAAAAAAATCTGATTTTTTAATCCATTAAAACTTCAAATCTGAGCAGAAAAACTCCCGGATTTCGAGGTTTAAAGGCACTTTTATCCCCTGGGATGGGGAAATCTGTGGGATTTTGTGGGATTTTGTGGGATTTTGTGGGATTTTGTGGGATTTTGTGGGTTTTTGGGGGATTTTGGGGGTTTTCTCACCTTTTTTGGGCGCTCGTGGTGGGACAGGTGCTTCTCCTGGGTCGGGGATGTCGAGCGGCTCCTCCTGCCCGGGAGGAAGGAGCTGCTCCCGGAATGGCGAGAGGTCTTCTGGGGGAATTGGGGTGGGAGAGGTGGGGGGGAAAAAATTGGGGAAAAAGGGGGAAAAATGAGGGGGGAAATGAGGGGAAAATAAGGGAAAACAAGGAAAAAATGAGGAATATAAGGAAAAAATGAGGGGAAAATGAGGGAAAATATGGGGGGAAAAAAGGAAAAAAGATGAGGGAAAATAAGGAAAAATGAGGGGGGAAATGAGGGGAAAATGAGGGGGGAAAATGAGGGGAAAGGGAAAGAAACAAGGGAAAAAAAGAGGCAAAATTTGGAAAAATGAGGGGAAGATGAGGGGGGAAATGAGGGAAAAAATGAGGGAAAAACAAGCAAAAAATGAGGGAAAATAAGGAAAAAAATGAGGGGAAAATAAGGGGAAAAAAAAGAAAAATGAGGGAAAATAAGGAAAATGAGGAAAAATGAAAAATGGGGAAAAACAAGGGAAAAATATGAAAATGAAAATAAGGGGAAAAACAAGGGAAAAAATGAGGGAAAATAAGGGAAAAAATGAGGGGAAAATAAGGGAAAAAAACAAAGAAAAATGAGGGAAAATGAGGAAAAATGAGGGGAAATGAGGGAAAAATGAAAAACAAGGGAAAAATGAGGGAAAATAAGGGGAAAAAACAAGGGAAAAAATGAGGGAAAATAAGGGACAAAATGCGGGGAAAAAATGAAGGAAAAGGGAAAGAAACAAGGAGGGAAAATGAGGGAAAATAGGGAAAAAATGAAGGGAAAAATGAGGGAAAATGAGGGAAAATAAGGGAAAAAACAAGGGAAAAAATGAGGAAAAAAGGGAAAATGAGGGAAAAATAAGGGAAAATATGGGGGGAAAAAAGGAAAAAAGATGAGGGAAAATAAGGAAAAATGAGGGGAAAATGAGGGAAAAGGGAAAGAAACAAGGGGGAAAATGAGGGAAAATGCAGAAAAATGAGGGGGGAAATGAGGGAAAAAATGAGGGAAAATACGGAAAAATGAGGGAATTAAGAATTCCCCAGACAATTAAGAATTCCCCAGATAATTAAGAATTCCCTAGATAGTTCAGGATTCCCCAGAAATTCGGAATTCTCACCATTTTACTGAAGTGGTATTTGCAGTAGCCGCAGTATTTGACGTTGTCAACTTCCAGCACCTCCTCCTCACACAGCAGCCCGGCCATCTGGGCACTGGGAAATGGGAAAATCAGGGAAATCATGGGGGAATCATGGGGGCATCATGGGGAAATCACAGGAAATCATGGGGAAATCACAGGGAAATCACAGAAAAATCACAGGGAAATCACAGGAAATCATGGGGAAATCATGGGGGCATCATGGAGAAATCACAGGGAAAATCATAGGGAAAATGCAGGAAAAATCACAGGGAAATCATGGGGAAATCACAGGGGAAATCAGAGGGAAATCAAAGAGAAATCACGGGGAAATCAGGAAAATCACAGGGAAAATCAAAGGGAAATCACAGGGAAATCACGGGGAAATCATGGGGAAATCACAGGGAAATCACAGAAAAATCACAGGGAAATCACAGGAAATCATGGGGAAATCAGAGGAATCAGGGAAAATCACAGGGAAATCTCAGGGAAATCACAGAGAAATCAAAGGGGAAATCACAGTGAAATCACAGGGAAATCACAGGGAAATCAGAGAAATCACAGGGAAATCAAAGGGGAAATCACAGGGAAATCACAGGGAAATCAGAGAAATCACAGGGAAAATCACAGGGAAATCACAGGAAAAATCACAGGGAAATCACAGGAAAAATCACAGGGAAATTGCAGAGAAGTCACAGGGAAATCACGGGGAAATCACAGGAAAATCACAACGGAATCACAGGGAAATAATGGGGAAATCATGGGGAAATCAAAGGGAAATTACAGGAAAAATCACAGGGAAATCACAGGGGAATCACAGGGGAATCACAGGGGAATCAAAGGGAAATCACAGGGAAATCACAGGGAAATCACAGGGAAATCACAGGAAGTCATGGGGAAATCACAGAGAAATCACAGGGAAATCAAAGGGAAATCACAGGAAAATCACAGGGAAATCACAGGGAAATCACAGGGAAATCACAGGGAAATCACAGGGAAATCACAGGAAGTCATGGGGAAATCACAGAGAAATCACTGGGAAATCACAGAGAAATTACAGAAAAATCACAGGAAAAATCACAGGGAAATCACAGAGAAATCACAGGGAAATCACAGGGAAATCACAGGGAAATCACAGAGAAATCACAGAGAAATCACAGGAAAAATCACAGGGAAATCACAGAGAGATCACAGGAAAAATCACAGGGGAAATCAGAGGGAAATCTCAGGGAACTCGCAGGGAAAATCAAAGGGAAATCACTGGAAATCACAGGGGAATCACTGGGAAATCACAGGGCAAATCAAAGGGAAATCACAGGAAATCACTGAGAAATCAGAGGAATCAGGGAAAATCACAAGGAAATCAGAGGGAAATCACAGGGAAATCACAGAGAAATCACAGGGAACAACCCACAGGGAACGAGACCCCAGATTCCAAACGCTCCTAGAGAATTCCCAAACCCCAGGAATCCTTTGGAAAACCCGGAGAACCCAGGGAATTCCCGGGAAGGTGCTCACCCACCAGGTGACGTGGAAGGCCTGGCGGCAGCCGTGGCGGTTGCAGGCCATGCAGGCCCCCGAGGCCGCCTTGCTCTCCCGGCCCTGCTCCTCGCAGATGTAACACGTCTGGGAGAGGGGAAAAATCGGGAAAAGTTTTTTTTTTTCCTTTTTTTCCCCCCAAAATCCCAGTTGTCCCATTGGATCCAACACGGAAGTCCATGAATCCGGTTGGCGCCGCTCAGTCCGTCAAGAAATTCCTCAAATTGCCATTTTCTCCCCAAAACCCGACTGCCCCATTGGATCCAACATGGAATTCCATGGATCTGTTGGCTCCAGTCGCTCCATCACGAAATTCCTGAAATTTCCTTTTTTTCCCCAAAACCCAACTGTTCCATTGGATCCAACATGGAATTCCATGGATCTGGCTGGCTCCAGTCGCTCCATCACGAAATTCCTGAAATTTCCTTTTTCTCCCCAAAACCCGACTGTCCCATTGGATCCAACATGGAATTCCATGGATCTGTTGGCTCCAGTCGCTCCATCACGAAATTCCTGAAATTTCCTTTTTCTCCCCAAAACCCTTTCCCCAAAACCCACCCAAAAATGGAGGATCCAATGGAATTCCACGGATCCACCTGCGTCCACACATTCCACCATGAAATTCCCCAAATTCCCCTTTTTTTTTTCCAAAAAATATCCAAATATAGAGGATCGAAAACAAACTTCCCTGGATCCAGGTGCTCCAAACATTCCACCAAGAAATTCCTCAAATTCCCATTTTCTCCCCAAAACCCAACTGTCCCATTGGATCCAACATGGAATTCCATGGATCTGTTGGCTCCAGTCGCTCCATCAAGAAATTCCTGAAATTCCCCATTTTTTTCCTAAAACCCATCTAAAAATAGATGATCCAACACAGAATTCCACAGATCCAGCTGGTTCCACTCATTCCACCATGAAATTCCTGAAATTCCCCTTTTTTCCCCCAAAACCCATCCAAAAATGGAGGATCCAACAGGGAATTCCATGGATCCAGCCAGCTCTGGTCATTCCACCATGAAATTCCTGAAATTTTATCGATTTGGGGAAGACAGAGAAGACCAAAAATTTCTGTGCAAATCCATGGATTTCCTTGTTTTTTAACGAGGTCTGAGCAGCAGGGGTCGGGATAAAGCAGGAAGGAGCTGTGGGGGATGGGATGATGCCGATTCCTGAAATCCCAATTCTGAAATTCCAAATTTCCGGAATTTTGGGGTTTTACCTTGTTGAAGCGGTCGTGGGGGACGTACTGGAGCACGATGGGCTCCATGGTGAGCACGTTGGCAAACTGCACCTCGGGGATGTACAGGGCACACACCACGTGGGCCCAGCCTGGAAAAGGAATGGAAAAATGGGAATTTAGTCCAGGAATCCAAAAAAAAAAAAAAAAAAACCACACCCCAAAACCAACTCCAGGTCAAAAAAAATTCAGTCGTAAAAAAGCTCCATTCAAAAAAATCGACGTTTTTTGTTGGCAAAAAAATGCTGCCCTAAAAGGAAGTTCCATGGTGGAAAAGCTTCTATTCCCAAAAAAATCTCTGTCCCCAAAAAATCTCCATCCCTAAAAACCTCCATTCCCAAAAAGGCCTTTGTGCCAAAAAATCCTTCATGTCAAAAAAACCTTAATTCCCCCAAAAAAATCAATGCCGCAAAAAGCTCCATCCTAAAAAAAATCCATCCCTAAAAGCTTCATCCCAAAAAACCTGGATCCCAAAGAAACCTCCATCCCAGAAAAATCCTCCATTCCAAAAAAAACCTCCATCCCAAAAAAACCCATCCCAAAAAAATCATCCATCCCAAAAAATCCTTCATCCCGAAAAACCTTCATCCCAAAGAAATATCCATCCCAAAAAACCTCCATCCCAAAAAAATCCTCCATCCCAAAAAAATCTCCATTCCAAAGAAATATCCATCCCAAAAAAACTCGATCCCAAAGAAACCTCCATCCCAAAAAAAAACCATCCTAAAATAATCTCAATCCCAAAAACCCTGATCCCAAAAAACCCTGATCCCAAAAAACCTCCATCCCAAAAAAACCCCATTCCAAAGAAATGTCAATCCCACAAAAATCTCGATCCCAAAAGAATCTTCATCCCAAAAAAACCTTCATCCCAAAAAAGCTTGATCCCAAAGAAACCTCCATCCCAAAAAAAACCCATCCCAAAAAAATCTTCATCCCAAAAAAACCTCCATCCCAAAAAACCTCCATCCCAAAAAAGACTCCAGGGAAAACCCCACGGATTTCCAGGAGTTCTGATCCGCGGAATTCCAAAAATCCACAGGAAAATCCCAAATGGAAAAAACCTCCGGAATTCCCCCGGACTGGGGAATCAACCCCAAAATTCTCCATTTTGGGCTCATTTTGAGGCTTCTGGGAGTGAAATTTTTGGGGAAAAATGAGGAAAATTTGGGATTTTCCAGGCGGGAAGAGCCTCACCCCCGTTGTCCGTGCGCTTCAAGGCTCCGTCCTTGTGGGGACACAGCTCGCACCTCTGAAAGGGAGAAAAAAATTCAAATTAATCACAATAAAATCCCACAAAAACCCAAGGAAAACCCAATGAAAATTCCATGAAAACCCCACGAAAAATCCCACGAAAAATTCCATGAAAAATTCCATAAAAATCCCTTGAAAATCTCACAAAAACCCAATGAAAACTCCATGAAAAATTCCATAAAAATTCCATGGAAACCCCAAAGAAAATTCCATAAAACTCCATGAAAATTCCATGAAAAATTCCATGAAACCCCGATAAAAACTCCATTAAATATTCTGCAAAAAACTCATGAAAACTTCCATGAAAAAATTCCATGAAAAATTCCATAAAATTCCCTTGAAAATCTCACAAAAACGGAAAGGGAAACCCAATGAAAACTCCATGAAAAATTCCATAAAAATTCCATGGAAACCCCAAAGAAAATTCCATAAAACTCCATGAAAATTCCATGAAAATCCCACAAAAAGCCCAAGGAAAACCCAATGAAAATTCCATGAAAACCCCACGAAAAATCCCACGAAAAATTCCATGAAAAATTCCATGAAACCCCGATAAAAACTCCATTAAATATTCTGCAAAAAACTCATGAAAACTTCCATGAAAAAATTCCATGAAAAATTCCATAAAAATCCCTTGAAAATCTCACAAAAACCCAAGGGAAACCCAATGAAAACTCCATGAAAATTTTCATAAAAATTCCATGGAAACCCCAAAGAAAATTCCATAAAACTCCATGAAAATTCCATGAAAAATTCCATGAAAATCCCACAAAAAACCCAAGGAAAACCCAATGAAAATTCCATGAAAACCCAAAACCCACGAAAAATCCCATGAAAATTCCATGAAAAAAAAAATTCCATGAAACCCATGATAAAAACTCCAGTAAATATTCTGCAAAAACCTCATGAAAACTTCCATGAAAAAAAAAATTCCATGAAAAATTCCATAAAAATCCCTTTGAAAATCTCACAAAACCCAAGGGAAACCCAATGAAAACTCCATGAAAATTTTCATTAAAATTCCATGGAAACCCCAAAGAAAATTCCATAAAACTCCATGAAAATTCCATGAAAAATTCCATGAAAATCCCACAAAAAACCCAAGGAAAACCCAATGAAAATTCCATGAAAACCCCACGAAAAATCCCATGAAAAATTCCATGAAAAATTCCATGAAACCCCGATAAAAACTCCAGTAAATATTCTGCAAAAACCTCATGAAAACTTCCATGAAAAAATTCCATGAAAAATTCCATAAAAATCCCTTGAAAATCTCCCAAAAACGGAAAGGGAAACCCAATGAAAACTCCGTGAAAAAATTCCATGAAAAATTCCATGAAAATCCCATGAAAATCCCACAAAAACCCAAGGAAAACCCAATGAAAATTCCATGAAAACCCCATGAAAAATTCCATGAAAAATTCCATGAAAATCCCTTGAAAATCTCACAAAAACCGAAGGGAAACCCAATGAAAACTCCATGAAAAATTCCATAAAAATTCCATGGAAACCCCAAAGAAAATTCCATAAAACTCCATGAAAATTCCATGGAAAATTCTATGAAAATCCCACAAAAAACCCAATGAAAACTCCATGAAAAATTCCATAAAAATTCCATGGAAACCCCAAAGAAAATTCCATAAAACTCCATGAAAATTCCATGAAAAATCCCATGAAAATCCCACAAAAAACCCAATGAAAACTCCATGAAAAATTCCATAAAAATTCCATGGAAACCCCAAAGAAAATTCCATAAAACTCCATGAAAATTCCATGAAAAATTCCATGAAAATCCCAAGGAAAATCCCACAAAAAACCCAAGGAAAACCCAATGAAAATTCCATGAAAAAATTCCATGAAAAATTCCATAAAAATCCCTTGAAAATCTCACAAAAACTGAAGGGAAACCCAATGAAAACTCCATGAAAATTTCCATGAAAAAATCCATGGAAACCCCAAGAAAACCCCATGAAAAATTCCATGGAAACCCCAAAGAAAATTCCACAAAACTCCATGAAAACTCCAAGAAAAATTCCATGAAAATCCCAAGGAAAACTCCATGAAAACTCCATGAAAACTCCATGAAAATTCCATGAAAACTCCATGAAAATTCCATGAATATTCCATGAAAACGCCACGAAAACCCCAATAAAAATTCCATTAAAAATTCCATGGAAACCCCATAGAGTTTCCATTAAAAATTCCATGGAAACCCCATAGAGTTTCCATTAAAAATTCCATGGAAACCCCATAAAATTTCCACTAAAAAATTCCATGGAAACCCCATAAAATTCCCATTAAAAAATTCCATGGAAACCCCATAAAATTCCCATTAAAAAATTCCATGAAACCCCATCAAATTCCCATAAAAATTTCCGTGGAAACCCCATAAAAATTCCATTAAAAACCCAATCAAACTCTCCAAAAACTCAATGAAATTTCAAAGAAAACTTCATCTTTGAGGAAAAACTCAGTTTTTTTTGGAAAACTGAGAACTTGAACCCCCAAAATCTTGGAGAATCCCAAAATTTTTGGCCAAAAAAATCCGGGATTTTTCCATACTCACCACCCTGGCTGCTCTTTCCTGGGATTCGCATTTCCTGCAGAACCAGGGGCCGGTGGGAACTTGGACAATTCCATAACAAGCTAAAAAAAAAAAAAAAAAAAAATTAAATTAAACCATTTAAAAATTAATTTATTTTTGATTTTGTAGGAGATTTCAAAATATTTGGAGCAGCCAAAATTCCTTAAGCGTGGAAAAAAATTGGATTTAAGGTCCTTTTTGATATCGAGAATTCAATGAAAATTTTAAATTTTAAATTTAATTTTTTCAATTTTAAAATTTAAAATTTAAAAAATTGTATCCACAGCATTTTAAATTTAATTTTTCTGGTTAGTTCTGCTCCTGTCAGGAATTTCTTTGTTTAATTCCAGGCCTGGAATGAGAAATTTTTGGAATTTTTGCAAATTTGGTCCAAAAAGGAATGGAATTGAGGCCAAGTTTGGAATTTCAAATCCATCACTGCTGATCCAAAATGAAATAAAATGGGGATTTTAGGGATAATATGGATTTTGGGATAGGGAAGAAAATGGGGAAAAAACAGGGAAGAAAAAGGGAATTAAACAAGGAGAAAAATGGAAAAATCAGTGAGAAAATAGGGAAAAAACAGGAAATAAAACAGGGAGAAAAATGGGAATTAAACAGGGAGAAAAATGGGAAATAAACAGGGAGAAAAACAGGAATTAAACAAGGAGAAAACCAGGAAAAAACTGAGAAAACAGGGGAAAAAAAAAAAAAAAGAAAACTGGAAAAACAAGGAAAATGGGAAAACAGGGAAGAAAATTGGGAAAACCAGGGAAGAAATTGGGAAAACCAGGGAAGAAAAATGGAATTAAACAAGGAGAAAAATGGGAAAATCAGTGAGAAAATAGGGAAAAAACAGGAAATAAACAGGGAGAAAAATGGGAATTAAACAGGGAGAAAAATGGGAAATAAACTGGGAGAAAAACAGGAAAAAATGAGAAATATACAGGGAGAAAAATGGGAAATAAACAGGGAGAAAAACAGGAATTAAACAAGGAGAAAACCAGGAAAAAACTGAGAAAATAGGGGAAAAAAAAAAAAACCTGGAAAAACAAGGAAAATGGGAAAACAGGGAAGAAAATTGGGAAAACTAGGGAAGAAATTGGGAAAACAGGGAAGAAAAATGGAATTAAACAAGGAGAAAATGGGAAAATCAGTGAGAAAATAGGGAAAAAACAGGAAATAAACAGGGAGAAAAATGGGAATTAAAAAGGGAGAAAAACAGGAAAAAATGAGAAATAAACAGGGAGAAAAATGGGAAATAAAGAGGGAGAAAATCAGGAATTAAACAAGGAGAAAACCAGGAAAAAACTGAGAAAATAGGGAAAAAAAAAAAAAAAAAAAAAACTGGAAAAACAAGGAAAATGGGAAAACAGGGTAGAAAATTGGGAAAACCAGGGAAGAAATTGGGAAAAACAGGGAAGAAAAATGGAATTAAACAAGGAGAAAAATGGGAAAATCAGTGAGAAAATAGGGAAAAAACAGGAAATAAACAGGGAGAAAAATGAGAAATATACAGGGAGAAAAATGGGAAATAAACTGGGAGAAAGACAGGAAAAAAAGAGAAATATACAGGGAGAAAAAAGGGAAATAAAGAGGGAGAAAATCAGGAATTAAACAAGGAGAAAACCAGGAAAAACTGAGAAAATAGGGAAAAAAAAAAAGAAAAAAAAAAAAAACTGGAAAAACAAGGAAAATGGGAAAACAGGGAAGAAAATTGGGAAAACCAGGGAAGAAATTGGGAAAAACAGGGAAGAAAAATGGTCATTTATAAATGAATTTAATTCTATTATCTATTCCCATCTAGTCCAACCAACAAACAAAGAAAACAACAACAATAAATCAAAATCACCAAAAAACCAAAAACAAATAAACAAGAAAAAAACCAAAAAAACAAAACCAAATCATGAAACAAAGAAACAAAACAAAACAAAAACAAAAAACAAAAAAAAAAACAAACAAAACAAACACAAAACAAAACAAAAACAAATAAACAAAACAAAAAAAAAAACAAATAAAAAAGCAAAATAACAAAAACCAAACCAAAACCAAAAAAACGAAAACAAAAACCAAACCAAACCAAAAACCAAAAGCCTGAAAGCAAAACAAACAATCCAAAAACTAAACAAACCAAATCAGAAACAAAAACACCCAAAACAAAACACAAAAAACAAATGAAATCAAACCTCAAAATCAAAAAAAACCAATTCTAAAAAGCAATTAAATCAAACCAAACTGAGGAAGAACCCTGAGGTTCCTGTTGGGAACCCTGAGGTTCCTGTTTGGGGTTTTGGGTATTTTGGGAATTCAAACTTCCCAAAACTCTGTGGGATGAACCCTGAGGTTCCTGTTTGGGGTTTTGGGTATTTTGGGAATTCAAACCTCCCAAAACTCTGTGGGAGGAACCCTGAGGTTCCTGTTTGGGGTTTTGGGTATTTTGGGAATTCAAACTTCCCAAAACTCTGTGGGATGAACCCTGAGGTTCCTGTTTGGGGTTTTGGGTATTTTGGGAATTCAAACTTCCCCAAAACTCTGTGGGAGGAACCCTGAGGTTCCTGTTTGGGGTTTTGGGTATTTTGGGAATTCAAACCTTCCCAAAACTCTGTGGGATGAACCCTGAGGTTCCTGTTTGGGGTTTTGGGTTATTTTGGGAATTCAAACCTTCCCAAAACTCTGTGGGATGAACCCTGAGGTTCCTGTTTGGGGTTTTGGGTTATTTTGGGAATTCAAACTTTCCCAAACTCTTTGGGATGAACCCTGAGGTTCCTGTTTGTGGTTTTGGGTTATTTTGGGAATTCAAACTTCCCAAAAACTCTGTGGGATGAACCCTGAGGTTCCTGTTTGGGGTTTTTTGGGAATTCAAACTTCCCAAAACTATTTGGGTTATTTTGGGAATTCAAACCTCCCAAAACTCTGTGGGATGAACCCTGAGGTTCCTGTTTGGGGTTTTGGGTATTTTGGGAATTCAAACCTCCCCAAAACTCTGTGGGACGAACCCTGAGGTTCCTGTTTGGGGTTTTGGGTATTTTGGGAATTCAAACTTCCCCAAAACTCTGTGGGATGAACCCTGAGGTTCCTGTTTGGGGTTTTGGATATTTTGGGAATTCAAACCTCCCCAAAACTCTGTGGGAGGAACCCTGAGGTTCCTGTTTGGGGTTTTGGGTATTTTGGGAATTCAAACTTCCCCAAAACTCTGTGGGATGAACCCTGAGGTTCCTGTTTGGGGTTTTGGGTATTTTGGGAATTCAAACTTCCCCAAAACTCTGTGGGATGAACCCTGAGGTTCCTGTTTGGGGTTTTGGGTTATTTTGGGAATTCAAACTTCCCCAAAACTCTGTGGGATGAACCCTGAGGTTCCTGTTTGGGGTTTTGGGTATTTTGGGAATTCAAACCTCCCCAAAACTCTGTGGGACGAACCCTGAGGTTCCTGTTTGGGGTTTTGGGTATTTTGGGAATTCAAACTTCCCCAAAACTCTGTGGGATGAACCCTGAGGTTCCTGTTTGGGGTTTTGGGTATTTTGGGAATTCAAACCTCCCCAAAACTCTGTGGGAGGAACCCTGAGGTTCCTGTTTGGGGTTTTGGGTATTTTGGGAATTCAAACTTCCCCAAAACTCTGTGGGATGAACCCTGAGGTTCCTGTTTGGGGTTTTGGGTATTTTGGGAATTCAAACTTCCCCAAAACTCTGTGGGAGGAACCCTGAGGTTCCTGTTTGGGGTTTTGGGTATTTTGGGAATTCAAACTTCCCCGGAGCCGCCAGGGCTGGGCCAGGATCCAAACCAGCCACAAAGATTGGGGGAACCCCCAAATCCCCAAATCCCCAAATCCTGCAGGGACCCCAAAAACCACAAACCAGCCACAAGGAGCCGGGGAACCCCCAAATCCCCAAATCCTGCAGGGACCCCAAAAACCACAAACCAGCCACGAGGATCTGGGGAACCCCCAAATCCCCAAATCCTGCAGGGACCCCAAAACCACAAACCAGCCACGAGGATCTGGGGAACCCCCAAATCCCCAAATCCCCACATCCTGCAGGGACCCCAAAAACCACAAACCAGCCACGAGGATCTGGGGAACCCCCAAATCCCCAAATCCCCAAATCCTGCAGGGACCCCAAAAACCACAAACCAGCCACGAGGATCCGGGGAACCCCCAAATCCCCAAATCCACACGGCCTGCAGGGACCCCAAAAACCACAAACCAGCCACGAGGATCCGGGGAACCCCCAAATCCTCAAATCCCCAAATCCTGCAGGGACCCCAAAAACCACAAAGCACAAACCAGGGATGGAGCGAGGCTGAGCCTGACCCCAAAAATGGGGGATTAATCCTGGAACTCTGGGATTGATCCTGGGAATGTGGGATTGATCCTGAAAATCTGGGACTGATCCTGAAAATGTGGGATTGATCCTGAAAATCTGGGATTGATCCTGGGAATGTGGGATTGATCCTGGAAATCTGGGACACGTCCTGGAAATCTGGGACTGATCCTGAAAAATCTGGAATTGTTCCTGGGACTGCTCCTGAAAATCTGGAACAGCTCCTGACCTTTAAAAACTGTTCCTGCCCCTCTGGAACTGCTCCTGAAAATCTGGAACTGCTCCTGAAAATCTGGAACTGCTCCTGGAACTGTTCCTGAAAATCTGGAACTGCTCCTAAAAATATGGAACTGCTCCTGAAATTCTGAAATTTCTCCTGAAAATCTGGAACTGCTCCTGAAATTCTGAAATTTCTCCTGAAAATCTGGAATTGCTCCTAAAAATCTGGAACTGTTCTTGAATATTTGAAGCTGTTCTTGAATATTTGAAGCTGTTCCTGCCCCTCTGGAACAGCCCCTGAAAATCAGAGACTGTTCCTGACCCTCAGAAACGGTTCCTGACCCTTCAAAACTTTTCCTGGTGCTCTGGAACTGTTCTTGAAAATCTGGGATGTCCCCAACCCTCTGGAAGTGCTCCTCATCCTCTGGAACTGTTCTTGAATATTTGAGATTTTTTTCTGCACCACTCAAAATGTTCTTGAATATTTCAAACTCTTCCTGCCCCTCTGAATCCCTTCTTGACCCTCTGGGTTTGTTCTTGACAATTTGAAACTGTTCCTGAATATTTGAAATTGTTCCTGACCCTTAAAAACTTTTCCTGACCTCACAAAAACCGTTCTTGATCCCTTTGGAATTGTTCCCTGAATATTTGAAACTCTTCCTCAAAAACAGCTCTTGACCTTTAAAAACAATTCCTGACCCTTCAAAAACTGTTCCTGGATATTCAAAACTCTTCCTGAACCCCAAAAAACTGTTCCTGGATATTCAAAACTCTTCCTGAACCCCAAAAAACTGTTCCTGGATATTCAAAACTCTTCCTGACCCCCAAAAAACTGTTCCTGGATATTTGAAAGTGCCCCACTGGAAGTTCCTGCTGCCACTCAAACCCGTTTCTGTCAAATTTGGGACCAGAACGGTGCCAGGAGCCTCAAAAATAAAAACTGGGGGATGGAGAGAGCACTGGGGGGGAAAAAAAGAGCAGGAATGGGAATGGGAATGGGAATGGGAATGGGAATGGGGATGGGGATGGGAATGGGGATGGGAATGGGAATGGGGATGGGAATGGGGATGGGGATGGGAATGGGAATGGGAATGGGGATGGGAATGGGGATGGGGATGGGAATGGGAATGGGAATGGGGATGGGAATGGGAATGGGAATGGGAATGGGAATGGGGATGGGAATGGGAATGGGGAAATGGGGATGGGGAATGGGGATGGGGATGGGGATGGGGATGGGAATGGGGATGGGAATGGGGATGGGAATGGGAATGGGAATGGGGATGGGGATGGAATGGGGATGGGAATGGGGATGGGAATGGGGATGGGGATTGGAGAATGGGGATGGGACCAGGGATGGGACCAGGGATGTGACACCTCTGGGTGTCACCTCTTGGGGTCATCTCAGTCACTGGCCGGGTTTGTAACCACAGAGACCAAAACCAGGGACAGGACAGAGCCCTGAGGCTGCCAGGGACAGGGCCGACACACGGACAGGGCCGGACACACGGACAGAGCAGGACACACGGACAGGGCTGGACACTCGGACAGGGACAGAGCCGGACACACGGACAGGGCCAGACACTCGGACAGGGCTGGACACTCGGACAGGGAACACATGGACAGAGCTGGACATAGGGACAGATACAGGGACAGGGCTGGGCACACGGACAGGGCTGGAGCTGGACACAGGGACAGGGACAGGGACAGAGCTGGACATAGGGACAGGGACAGGAACGGGGCTGGACACACAGACAGGGCCGGACACATGGACAGGTACAGGGACAGGGCTGGACACAGGGACAGGGCTGGAGCTGGACACAGGGACAGGGACAGAGACGGACACACAGACAGGGCTGGACACACGGACAGGGCTGGACACACGGACACCCAGAGCCAGGAACGAGCACAGGGAACAGACGGAGAGTGAGCAGGGAGAGCTGGAAACGTGCCG